>CAAKHF010022720.1:3329-23411 GCA_901007745.1 Hippocampus kuda | reverse complement strand
AGGCGTTTTTAGTCGAAAAAAAACGACCATGTATAGTAAGGCGTTTTTTTCGGCCAAAAACGCCTTACTATACATGGTCGTTTTTTTCGGCCAAAAATGCCTTACTATATACATGGTCGTTTTTTTCGACCAAAAACGTCTTACTATACATGGTCGTTTTTTTCGGCTAAAAACGCCTTACTATACATGGTCGTTTTTTTCGGGCTAAAAATGCCTTACTATACATGGTCTTTTTTTTCAGGCTAAAAACGCCTTACTATACTATGTCGTTTTTTTCGGGCTAAAAACGTCTTACTATACATGGTCGTTTTTTTCGGGCTAAAAACGCCTGACTATACATGGTCGTTTTTTTTCGGCTAAAAACGGCTTACTATACATGGTCGTTTTTTTTTTTTCGGCTAAAAACGCCTTACTATACATGGTCGTCTTTTTTTGGGGCTAAAAACGCCTTACTATACATGGTCTTTTTTTTTGGGGCTAAAAACGCCTTACTATACATGGTCGTCTTTTTTGGGGCTAAAAACGCCTTACTATACATGGTCGTCTTTTTTGGGGGTGAAAAACACCTTACTATACATGGTCTTTTTTTCGGCTGAAAACGCCTTACTATACATGGTCGTTTTTTTTCGGCTAAAAACGGCTTACTATACATGGTCGTTTTTTTTCGGCTAAAAACGCCTTACTATACATGGTCGTTTTTTTCGGCTAAAAGCGCCTTACGAAACGTGGTCATTTTTTTTTCGGTTAAAAATGGGCTAAAAACGCCTTACTATACATGGTCGTTTTTTTCGGCTAAAAGCGCCTTACGAAACATGGTCATTTTTTTTTCGGTTAAAAATGGGCAAAAAACGCCTTACTATACATGGTCGTTTTTTTGTGCCAAAAACGCCTTACTATACATGGTCGTTTTTTTCGGCTAAAAATTGGCTAAAAACGCCAAACTATACATGGCCGGTTTTTTGGGGGTTAAAAACACCTTACTATACATGGTCGTTTTTTTCGGGTAAAAACGCCTTACTATACATGGTCGTTTTTTTTTTTCGGCTAAAAATGCCTTACTATGCATGGTCGTTTTTTTTTTAATTAAAAACACCTTACTATGCATGGTCGTTTTTTTTTTATTAAAAACGCATTACTATACATGGTCATTTTTTTACGGCTAAAATTTGGCTAAAAACGCCTAACTATACATGGTCGGTTTTTTGGTGGTTAAAAACGCCTTACTATACATGGTTGTTTCTTTCGGCCAAAAACGCCTTACTATACATGGTCGTTTTTTTTAAATTAAAAATGTCTAACTATACATGGTCGTTTTTTTCGGCCAAAAACGCCTTACTCTAAATGGTCGTTTTTTTCGGCCAAAACGCCTTTCTATACATGGTCTTTTTTTTTTTCGGCTAAAAGTGCCTTACGAAACATGGTCGTTCTTTTTTCGGCTAAAAATGGGCCAAAAACGCCTTACTATACATGGTTTTTTTTTTCAGCTAAAAATTGGCTAAAAACGCCCAACTATACATGGTCGGTTTTTTGGGGGTTAAAAACGCCTTACTGTACATGGTTGTTTTTTTTTTCGGCCAAAAACGCCTTACTATACATGGTCGGGGGTTTTTTTCGGCTAAAAATTGGCTAAAAACGCCTTACTATACATGGTCGGTTTTTTGGGGGTTAAAAACACCTTACTATACATGGTCGTTTTTTTCGGGTAAAAACGCCTTACTATGCAAGATTTTAGCTTCACAAACACCTCATAAAACTTTTGTCTTCATCCACTTTTTCAGCGGTGAAGGAAAAGAACCTCACCGTTTAAACGCAACTGTTCTCAGCAGATGTTGCAGCCCCGGTTCACCAGGACGAGTGCAGATTGAACATATTCGGGAGTTAACTTTGTGCTGTGTCATTAACCAGCACAGCCAGCTGGAACAGAGACATGAAATCCAGCGTTCGTTCCCCCACTGCTTGACACATCCAAATGTCCCGCGACAGGTGTAAATATGAAATGTGGGCAGCCATTCAGTGGGGGACGAGGGGGGTGGATCAAGCACTATCAGTTTCAGCACCAACAGCCCGAGTCGGC
This sequence comes from Hippocampus kuda, assembly GCA_901007745.1. Classification (NCBI taxonomy): domain Eukaryota; kingdom Metazoa; phylum Chordata; class Actinopteri; order Syngnathiformes; family Syngnathidae; genus Hippocampus; species Hippocampus kuda. The sequence continues at coordinate 21,337 of CAAKHF010022720.1, read as the reverse complement.
AAGAACTGGAGCGCACCCAGTTGTGGGATTGCATAACGTAACCTTCCATCAAAGCTCACGGCTTCATGCGCGGGACCTTCCGCGACGAGATGACTGCACCCTCTGCCTCGTGCCATCTGCCCCTCCATCACGATACCCCGCCGCCCATCCAGCCTCAAACGAGCTCGCTTTCATCCTAATCCCTTCCCATCTCTGCCTGTAATTAGTTGGCATGGATTTCCGTGTTGTAACACAGGCAAACTGGAGGCTGTTTGTTGATGCCATCCCAAATTCTGATCCCTTAAAAATCAGGACGTTTTGATTCAGAGAGCTGATAATCCTCTTACGTCACGCCATAAACAGCTTGTCGTTTCCTTTTTCGAACCGACCCGGTTTAATTCCACATCTTCCATGAACGCAACAACCAAGCAATTTCTTTGGAGGTACTTTCAGAATCTTAACAGAGGTGAGGGAAAGGGAACACCGTATAGCAGGGGTGCAAGACCACTTGGACATTTGGTAGCTGGCTGTAAAAAGAAACTGTGCAGAAAAAGAAAATAATAATAATAATATTTGGCAATCAGTGCCTAAAATAACTTTTATTTTGAAAATCAGATTGCATCCGCCTCTGCCTCTGTATACGCGTCTGCCCATCTCGGTGTGTATGTATGAAGCCTTCAAAACGGCACCTGGAGTTCCCTGTATTTTCTGGATTAAAATCAAGGCAAACTATCCAGAGATCGTTGCCCCCCCCCCCAAAAAAAAAACCCACTGAATTCTTTACTTCCATGAACAAATTCCAATCTACATTGCCAGCACCCAAAACAAGATAAGTCGAGTGGACATAACACACTCAAGGTATCATTGTCTCCTACTAATCCAAGATGGGACCATCTTGTTGAAGAGAAAGAAAAGGAAAGAAAAAAACAAGACAGTCAATGTTGATTTTGTGGGGAAAAAAACTCATTTGGTAACTTGGTGTGCTTCACAGTCTTGTAATGATCGGAGAGCAAATCTCCTTTTGCCACATTTCCACTGTTAACTTTCACATAGATAAACATGCTAATCCCTCATTTTGCCGTTTGGGAAATCTCAGCAAGCAGCCGCTTTGCCAAACAAGACTGTGTAAATGGAAGTCGCTCCCTGCTGATGCATCTTCTGTCTCTCTCTCTCGCTAATGGCTGGCGACCAAAGTGCTCAGCAATCCCACCTCCGCAACACACATGTACATGCGCTCACTTTCAATGACACACATACACACAGGATGCAAAATGAATAACATCACCCGGAGAGAGAGATTTTCTGGTTGGCATGTAGACAACAAAGCCATCACGCCAAAGCGTCTCGAGCATCATGGCCGAGACGCAATCACTCTCAGTTGGAAGACAGAGGCAGGAAGCCCGCGCAGCTCCAACCGAAGGCATCACCTTTATCGGTGTAATGCAGAGTGAAGCGCGCGATGAGGACGTGCAGATAACGCTGCAGTCACGACCGGAAAAAAGAAATCGCAGACGACAGTGCGTTGTCGCCCCGAGACGCCCGTCACTGTTTGGCAGTCAGAAAAATCAGCCCAAAGCTCAAACGTGTAACGAACAGACACGCATCCAGATGAACTTTGACCTCGGCTACCGCAGGGCTTTTCGTCGTGGATAGCATCAGGATAGCGGGCTGCTCCCTCCGACAAATCATCCTGAAGAGATGGATGGGCGTGATTTACAATCTGTGTCGGATGGAAAGTTAAGATCTCGGAGGGATTGCTATTTGGAGGGGTTTTTTACCCCCCCAAAAAAAAAAAAAAAAAAATTGAAGTTAGCGTTATGCTTGTTTATCGATATCCTCTTCCGTTTTCCTTCAAAATAAGACTTCCGCTTAACAAGAAGTCAAAAGTGAAGGTCTAATATTGCAACAATTCGGCAAATAAACTCGTACTCCTTTACAAAGTGTTTATAATGGCTGTCCTGTAAGAATCCATGAAAAAAACACACCAAAGAATGATCCCTTCATGGGAATACTGTTCAGCATAACAAACAACTGTACTTTTCATGTCGCTAGTGACTTGATGTCAGAACTCAGCTACCAAGGCCATCTTGTATTCTAAAGTCTGTCACAGTAGGCCAGGCTCCATCTCACCCCAATGACTTCAACACTAGAACATGGATGACTGAATATGAACGCACAACGTTGCTTTACAAGTCATAGGCAAGTAAATCAAAGCTTCTCCTCGTGAAAATGTCGAAAACAGCGGGGAGGAACATCAGGTCAATTCTCAGCCATCCACTACACGTCAGGTCAAAGATGTGGAAAAGTCCACAGCTTTACAAGGGCAGCTAAGGGAAGGGTCACTGCTGTCTTATCAGAGGTCAGAGCAGGCTGTCCGGGTTCCATGACCGCGCGAGTACACGTTGGCTTCCCCCCCCACCGCCACCCACACACACACCCCACTAGCACCTGGCAGCAGGCAGCACATCCACCCCCTTTTGCCCGCCATCTGGCACCATCCTCAATGCAAAGACACACTGAGAAAGATGGGTGCCGGGATCGGAAAAAAAAAAAAAAAGTCCAGTGGGGCAAAATAAACAGAGCAACTGCTTGAGATAAAAAGGAGGGAAAAAAACCAGGACGAATGATAAAGATTCCGAGGAAAAACAATCATTTGAGCTGCACGTTTACAGTTGCTGCCCTCTTCATGTCCAAACACGACTGACCTGAATCAACATCATCAGCAAACTCTTTCCTCATGCGTGAAAATGTCAGAAAAATAATAATAAAATACACGACGGCCACAAGTCTGTCAGAATATTGATCTGCTTTTCCTTTTTTCTACTGATTCAGATGAATGCACCTTGATCGGGTAGTAATCTGTCTTTTTTTTTTTTAATGATTCCATTTTGTTTGCTTACTGCTCTCCTAATCAGCGTGCTGTGGTTATAACCCATCAATATACATAAGCGTGCGTGCGTGTGTGATTTTCTTTATATTGTAAACCGTCAATCTGGTCACTCGGCGATGTGAAAGCCACTCATTTGATCCCCCTGTAACACGCTGTGAGCACCAGTGGGCACCGGCAGGGAAGCCGAGTGACGGAGTAGCTGGATGTGTACCGGTGTGGACATAGATCACATCCCCATGCTGTCTGCACTCCAACTCTGATTCATATTCCAGCCATAAAGCAGCCCAGGGCATTTTCAGACAGCAGCGGTATAAATCCCACTGCCTCTGCGCTGGTGGAAATAAAAAGTGCTCGCGTACTCAAATACTATTCATCAAACGCTCCCCAACAATCTTTTTACTTGTCTGTTTCTATTTGGAACCAAAGTACTCAACCAAAACTTTCAGGGACTATGTTCCCGTGTAATGTTTCTACCGTGACAACCCGTTGCTACGGCGTCCGGCGCTTGCTCCAGCGTGACGGCGAGCTAACATGCCGCTGACCTTCATGTTATTAGGGCGTGTCCGTGCAATCTTTTAGCCTGGCGGGAGGAGCATCGTAAAGCATACAACTAGCCTGACGCCGCCGGGCACGAGAGTTATGAGGCACCGTAAAAAAAAAAACGAGTTAAAAAAAAAAAAAAAAGATCAAAACGCGAGCTCCTGTGCACTGAAGGTACGGGGACGTGCTGGTTGGTGCTGGTTTCGCCTTCCAACTACCGCTCGCAGAAAGACATTGTTGACTGACAGCTGTAATTGAAAGAAGTACAGTCAAACCTCGATTTTCGAACGTCTCGGTTCTCGACCAATTCGGTTTTCCACCAAAAATTTCGAGTTTTTTTTATGCCTCGGATGACGAACAAATTTCAGTTCTCGTAATAACTGATCGCACTTGAATGCACCATTTGATTCCTCTCGCCCTTCCTTACACGAGGAAGTGACGCTTCCTCGTGTCGCTTTCCATCGTGAGCAGACGTGTTCAAAAAACATTTTTATTTTAAAAAGAGCGTGGTTTCGGTTTTCGAACAGCCTTCTGGAACAGATTATGGACGAAAACCGAGGTTTGACTGTACAACCCTTAACGCGGACCTCCAATTGGTGGACATTTTGAAACCTTGACGGATAATTGACGTCGGTGTCTCATCATCACACAAATGTACGTTAAAGGCTTTACGTAACATTTGAACGTTTCTCTGGTGTCCGAATAAGCGAACCGTTTTGGGAGTACTCTGCAATTGACTGGTGACCACTCCATCGTGCAAGTCAACAGAAATAGGCTCCTCGCTAACCCACAATGCTAATTAGCGCGTGCTATATAAAATGGACGGATGGATGAAAGTCAGCAGTCATATGGAATGCATGAAATCTTTTTTAAAGCTTCTGGAATAAGACCACCACGACTGGAAGAAACTGGTTCACATGGTTGGCTCGACGTATCACCACACTGCCCCCCCCCAACCCCCCAAGAGTGCTAATGAATGCATGAACGACATTTTGGAATGAACTGATATTGACTATTTTGACATTAAAACAATAAACCACCTTTCAAACACTCGTGCAGAGTCGAGTGAAGTTTAAGTAAATCACACGATTCTCTAACATCAGCCCCTGCAAGCGTGTTTTTTTTTTTTCTCCAGTGATGAAAACATGTTGCGGTGCCTCTTCCCAGTCACTTGTGTCTTAACCTAGTTACAAGTCTTACACAACGAGTCCCCGCAGCACATCTATTCCCACACACCTCTACATGATTCCAAAACTCTTTCATTCGTGTTTTCATCAGCTATTCCTGGCTGGGAAAATGCTCATTACAGAGAGTTGAAGCTTATTTTCGATCACCGGCTGCTTTCTTAAGCGCCACCGAGAAAGTATAATCACACGTAATTGGGTGGAATTAAAAGGGCAACCTGGCCGTGACCCTGCGAGTTGACTTGAGCGGCAGACCGACTTGGGTGAATCGGCCCCGAGGAAAGCGATGCTCTTTTTGGTGGTTCATCGGCTTACGAGTTGACTGCCGTTGTCAAAAGCCTTTCTGTGCGGACCTTGAGATTTCATTTTCAAATGACAGTACACATCGCCTCAATTTTCAGCAGAAAAAGAAAATGGCACGATGAAGCGTAGAGAAATGACCTCACAGCAACAACAGCTACGATAAACAGTCCTTTCTCTTCCCATCCTGCACTTTCCGTTCCGCGGCGTGACTATTCGCCATTTTGGAGATCCTGCAGGCTTTCCTTCAAACAGGTTTATGGAGGAGAGGGGGCGGGGGGCGGAACTCGCAAAGCAATGAGGCTCAGGAGAGGATCATGATTACGATTCATGGAGAGTGCAAGTGAAAGAAGAAAGGAAGAGCAAAAAAAAAAAAAAAAAAAATCCACCTCTTGCTCCGCTGTTGATCGGCGCTAATCTGAGGATAGAGCTTAGTTAGCCGCTAATAGCTCTTAATTTTGACACCTCCCGAGGTGGAATGACTCCAACCACTCTCAGGCCAATCCGTCAGCCGCCAACTCAGACTTTTAATAGCGTTGCTCTCCTTACAAATGACCCAAAGAGCTCTGGCAATTCGAACAGCGCATAAGCACTCTTGAAGCAAACATGCTTAAAAACCAAGTTTGGTGGAGATTTATTCAAAGCATGTTTCGACTAGAAATGAAAGCATTTGGGGTCTGTTAATACGGGGACAGAAATCACGCAATGGTCGCTGATCTGTGAAGTATTTTTGCAGGCCCTTGACTTTTAAGAAATGTTGACAACAGGGTCAATATAGAGTGTAAAATAATGAATGTGATGTGGTGATGTCGGGGAGTGGGGGTGTGCCCTTGTTTCACTTGTGGACTGGCAGGATTAATTACAGCAATTTCAGGGGTGAACATTGAAGGTCACATGCCGGGAGGATTTATTCAGGTTGATCAATGTCGTTACATTTGGGTCAAAAGTTTTGTACGGGTACATGAAAGATAAAAAAAAATGAGACGGCCCGGTGGCGCAGTGGTTAGCGCGTTGAACTCACAGTGCAGAAAGTTGTGGGTTCAATTCTGGCTCCGGGCTTCCTGTGTGGAGTTTGCATGTTTTCCCCGTGCCTGTGTGGGTTTTCTCCGGGTACTCCGGTTTCATTCCCACATTCCAAAAACATGCATGACAGGCTGCTTGAACACTCTAAATTGTCCCTAGTTGTGAGTGTGAGCGCGGATGATTGTTCGTCTATGTGTGCCCTGCGATTGGCTGGCGACCGGTTCAGGGTGCCCCCCGCCCACTGCCCGAAGACGGCTGGGATAGGCCGGATGGAAGATAAAAAATTGGGAATTGAAAATTCGTGTGCGGATTGAGTAATACAAGAATGTATTCAAAATTTTTAAAATCTTTTGACCAAATAATTTATTTTCTCTTTTCCCGCCCATAGATTTTGGGACATTTCAGGTCCCTTTCCTTCCGCCACTGTTTCGGTGAACTCTTCCTGCGCCAGACATGCTTTCAATCAAGTCTCAAAAGGTAAACTGTGCTCTTTCGCTCCCTTTGCCTCCTTTGTCCAATGACAAAAATAACCCCTTTATTCCTTTTGTATAAGCGCGAGCTAACTTTGGAAGCACCTAACTGACCTCAATCCCCCCCCCCTCTGGGTCACTGTCCCAACCGGTGCAGGAGGTCTTCTGAATCTTCATTTAGCAATCCGACATATTTTTAGCCTCGTGGCTAGTTGTGCCCGTGGTGATAATCCTTGCTATTCGCACCCAATCCCAACTCTCCCAAGATACACTGAAGCTCCTGTCACAGAATGTGACAGAATAAACGATCTGGACAACAAATGGAGCTTAGTCAAGATGTGCATCAGCAGCCTTACTGACAAGTGTTGGGCAAGTCACGGCAAAACGTATCACATAGCCTCCTCTATATTAGTCTTAAATTATATTCAATTATAATTTTAGTATCTGGATTGCAATGCATTACACTGCTCCTTGCTTTTGGGCATTTATCTTCTGGTGGCTTTTAACAAGACAGCCAGAACAACAAATTACATTGATTATAGGCAGTCGGCCTATGATCCCATTATCCATTAATTGCATTTATTTATTTATTTTTAGATTTCCCACAGAAATACAAAAATCACAAAAAAATATATATATATGTATGTGTGTGTGTGGGGGTATTTAATCATGTTTAGAAATGGACAAACTGGTCTTTGTATGCAGCTCATGCATGCTTCATTTTATGTTCTAATGAAATATATTCCGATCACAAAGATGCCTCCGGTGTCATCCTTCATCACAAAAACTGCTTGAGAGTAAGGACTCATTTTATCGAAGAACAAAACCGCTCTGCAGGGCACTGAGTTTTTCATGTGACAAAGTGAACAGCAGGGAAAACTTGGGACATGTGGCCTGAGGAGTACGAACACAAAAAGGGGAGATCTTCAAAATATGTAGCGACGCGACAAAGGATCTTGCCTCATCTGAGCCAGCTGGCTTTGTGTGACGGGATCATCTGATGGCTGAAGAGTTTTGATTGACTTCCCCTTCGAGTGATGAAACCCAAATTCTTCATTGACTTTGTGGGAACTCAAACCACAGGAAGGTGGCCATGGAAATTCACTCACATCCAGTTTCACGGTAATCCACGAGGGTTACGTCGAAGGCAAACGGACGTGGTGATGTTTGAAGAGCAGTTGAAATCCTGAAGGGATGCTCCGGAACATAAATATGAAGGCTTTTGGATTAAAGGTAAAACATCTTCAGAAACCGAGAAGCCCAATTACCGTCTAATCACAGTTAGTGGATATAAACACTAATCCAATCTGACATTTGACCGAAGATACCGCAAACATCTTGCGGTTGACATCGTCAAAATTAATTGGGCTCGTGCTTTTATACAGTCCAGCAATGTGCAGCCTTTGAAACAGTCCTCATCAATTAGGTTGAGATTTCAGGTTTGAATGGAAGAAGGCAATATTATGGGAGTAAAAATGTCAACTAGCAACGATATGCCAAAATTTCTTTTCAAATTTTGGGCATTTTTTTTTTTTTTTTTTGGAGAGAGAAGAAAAGTCTGAAGTGAAGACATAAAGTGCTAATATTACAAGGCTTTAATCTGAAAAACTATCAATTTTATTTATGTTTTTAAAATACTTTTTGCCTCAAAAAAATTCTATTGAGATGATAACATGGTTCTTCCAAATCTATTTTTTTCTTGGAAAAAAAAAGCCTCCAAAAATCTCATAAGATTTTTTAACAGGATTCTCATCATATATCATTTTTGTTCCCTTTTCAGCAAAAAATGAGTAAAGGAGAAATAAGTAAACACTTAAAAGTTTTATGAACAAGAGAGCGCCAAGGCCAGGGATCCGAATCCAGAAAAGGCACAACACAATCGATTTTGTGAGGAAAAGCAAGAACGGCGCGGCCGTCATGATCACGCTAGCGCACCCTCTGACGCTTTGCATTGCCTTGACATCATAATCACAAGGAACCTGGTAACAGCCAGTCGCTTATCTCACGATGGGGCCCGCAAGGACACACATCACACAAGGAAGGCTGAACATAAGATGATGGAGTGCACTCTCCTTCACGCTGACATCACCGTGAACCTCTTTGATTGAGCTAACACGCCGCTAGGCCGCGCGAGCCGCCGCCAACACAAAGCGGGGTCAGCGCCTCAACTTGGCATTGTCGCTGTATTTGAAATCAGAGCTGTACTTTCTACCCCTTGCTCTGTCCAACCGAGCTCATCGCGTTTTTCACCCTCCGCCGCTAACGAGCCGACAAAAATACCAACATGACGCTAAATGCTATTTGTGAGCCCATTATTTTTTTTTTGTGTCGTTTGTAAGCGTTCAGCGAAACAGACTTCTCAAGCAAAGCTCTGCAGTCGTTTGGAATACACAATCAGTAATTCTCTTGGTTGGATGTTTAGTTTGACAGTAAGCTTCAGTTGGGCATGGCAATCAACAGGTTGTTGCAGTAAATTGCGGCATGTTGTGAAGTAAAAATTCAGGTGGCAAAATCGAAGGTAAACTCAACTCTTGAATCGTATCTCGCCTCGTGTTGCATGTCTACCTAATGTTGTGTCCGGCGAGCGCAGGCCACAAAAGAGACGACGGTCGCAAAAGGTGACCGCCGTGAATAGAATCCAAGCTGGAGGCCGTGTTCAAGGACAGACGCTAAATTAGTCGCTCTTATAAAGTAACACATTTGCATTTTAATGAGCCATCTCATGGCTGCGACTCGGGGAGGAGATTATCGGAGTTCTTTTCACATTTCATTTCTCATGTGGCTATGCAGCAGAAACATATACGAGCCGTACTTCAAATCGCAGGCAAAATGTTTGAGAGCGGTGCATTTCACGTATTGATGTTATTACTTTATGGATATTGCTAGACTTAAATGTAAATAGGATAGCAGGTTGTTGACGCTGGCTTTTACTTTTACTTCAGAGACAATTGAAGCAGCCTACAATTTAGTTCTTCCCCTAAATTGTACATCATTGGAACAGAAGGCGATAGAGTGGCGCCTCAATTTCCACGTTGACAAATGAATGGAAATGCTTTTAATCTGTCCCAGCCACCCCAAAGCACCAACACAATGTTTTGTTCTCCAATAAAACAAATAGCACTGGGCAGGATTGGACTTCATAAAAACGTACAGTAATGTGAAGAATCGAACGGATTTGTGGGTCATGATTTCATGCATTACTGAAATGGACATTGTGTGTCTGATGCCTTGTCCACCGGGGGCAGTATAGCTTCATTTTATATACAGTACATGCAGATTACTTTTTTTTTGAAGTATTCAAATTAGGCAGGGACTTCAGGGGGCACATGCAAAGGAGAAGATTCTCATTCCTTGTGGAATTCATCGGCAGATATTGTATACACATTCTGCCAAACAAAAGCCAGAGACGTTCTATACTGTTCCAAACTGTACAAGCTAAAATGAGCCTTTGAAAAACGATAAATCTCGCTTTCAAAGAATGTAGACAATCTCATGTAGGATTGCGGGATAAAAATATCCCGAGTTTATCGTGTCGGTCTTCCTATTTACATGGGAGATTATATAAAACCGAGCTGATTCACAGCCGGAGTGACTGAAAGCCAAAAGTGTCCCTTCAGAGAGGAAAACCGCTGCCAGCCGCATGAATCATAAAAGTGAAAAGCTCATCCAGCTGTCCATCCACTCTGAGAGAAGAAAAAAAAGAAAAGAGATGACAGGAAGAGAGGGAGAGCAACAACGGCAGAGGGCCGACGTCATCAGCGAAAGAGTAGCGAGACCCCGGGGGACTGACGGGATAAATAAAGGAGTGCGGTGAGGTGCGCGGGTAACGTTACAGTGCGTCGCTCTGCTGCTTGTGGCCTTGCCGCCTGTCATGCGATGCGCTTCTGGCCAGTGATGTCACCCAGACTGCAGAGACGCTCCCTCGCACATCCCATAATAGACACGTCCACACAAACAAGCACGCAAAGGGCACAGAGGAACACACGCAATACCTCATACACCAAAATCAATCCAAAAAAAAAAACATGGATGTGTATTCATATGCTCCTTATCAATATGGAGAGCCTATTTGTATTTATAAGGTCATTTCAATAGGAACGCCAACAATATCATCGGACTCAATACGAGAGCTGGTGCACAACTTCTGCCTTTTTTTTTAACAGCAATCTTGCCCCATTGTGATTGGTGCTGTCGGAGACATAATTAGCCATTGTTTGTTTCGCACTGCAGTGTTTTGAATTATTTCATGTTGCGAACTAAGCTAGCTGTAGCTATTTGTACAAGATTTTGCTCTATTCTTAGCATGTCATTTTTACAGTCACGGTGTAAGTACCTTTGAACATATCACTTCTAACGTTCAATACCAACACTTTATTATCATTATCACTCCTCTTTTCTTCTGGATTTGATCCGGGCTAGCTGCTTATGTTATGAGGTAGGAGTTAGCTGACATTTCATGTGGTTAGCAACAGCGCCACTGTCCTCTGATTGAATTCGTGTGAGAGAAGCTAGTTGTTGTGTCCTAATATTAAAGCCACTGTGCCACTATCAAGCTAACAGCCAATTAATCTTGATTCCTTTTAGTAATCAGAGATAAAAAAAAAAAAAGAAGCAAAAATACTTTCTGGGGACTTTATACATGAATAAGAACAAAAAGTGAACATTTTTATGGCTGAAAAAAATATGCAAATCATTGAATACAGCTCTTGCATTGCATCTCATTAGCATGTTCAAGCATACCCAACGTTTCAGTGCCGAGGCAGTTTCAGCAGAGAAACACCAAATAACACCTTAAAAATAGGAAGGGAAGGAAGATGATCATCCAAACAGAAGTGCTAGCCTGCGCATGGTGTCACATTATTTGTCCCTGCTTTCAACCCAGTTTGGCCTTCTCAGCACTTTAGTCAGGGGCTAAAAATAAACACATCCGCCATGGCACCATATTGTCTCTCTCCCAACCTCTGTTTACTGTGAAGTAACAAAGATTTTGGTTACTTCTGTGGCTTCGCCTGCAGTCCCCCATGCCCCCGCATCTCCCAAAATTGGCTTATGGCGTACGCAGCGTGCTCCAAGAATCCCAACATGCTTTGTTGTGCTGGCTCGGAAACTGCATAGGCCAGACTGTCACTGTGAAATAGCGCACACCTCCACGGGAGACCAAGGGCACTCTCGAAAGGAGGCTTTTAAATCACATGAGATCATGCAGTTTACATCCATACATGCACACACTCAAGGAAGCAGGAAACACAGACACAAATGCACATTTCTATCCTCTCCTCTTATTCCAAGAGTTATGTCATTAAGTCTAAGCCTTGAAAATGCATTCTTCCTTCTATCTCCCTTTCGCCACGTCTCTCCAGGATTAAAAGAAAAAAAAATCCTATGTGTCAGTGCCACAATAGTAGGTGTTGTCTTCCCTACAAACACTCAACAAACAGCAAGGGGGAAAAAAAGCAGAAAAGATGGTGAAATGATGTTTGCATACGTAAGCAGATATGGCGGCGGAAAATATCTTGGCTATTATTTGATGTGTGGCAACATCAGAGCAACAGCAGGCAAAATTCCCATCGGGGGCTTTTAAACAGAAATGAGTTCACCTGTTTTCTGGGTTTGGTCATGTGACATTTGCAGGCTTAGCCCTTTGGCACCGTGATGTCATTTTCAGTCGCCAGCAAGTAGCAAAATGGCCGCCCCCATAGATGAATTAAAAACGGGGATGGGTTCAACTGTAGTTAATTTTACCTCTCTATTTTTGTCTTCTTTGCATTGCGTCGTCATTCGCTGAGGCCTATTTCGACTTTTTTCATCATGATTTAGATTTTTCAAGAGTACTAAATCTAGATTTCGCATTGGTTTTGAAATGTAGGGAGTAAAAGTAAAAAGTTGCCAGAGAAACAACTTAAAGGTACTGATACCTGAAAAATCTACAGCAACAACCTACTTACATCCCACTACTGACGAAACTTAAACTCACAACACTGATGCAGATGGATGCAAACACACACACATGCAAAGACATACACGCATATCTCGTTTACCTACACCTTCAGCTGGACGACTTGTAAGGGGAGGCTTGGAAGAACATGAAGCAGATGGCTCCTTACAGCTACCATCTTTTTCACTCTACTATTATCTGGCAAGCCCCTGGTGTTTTTTTCACCCCCTCTCCTTTGGACTTGATGGGCTCTCAGCATTTGCCACCAGCCAAGCAAATTTGCCCAAACAAGCCTAAAAGGTGTTTGCACAAAGGAAACCATAGTGATGTTATGAAAAGGCAATGTTATTGTTGTTTTTGTTCCTGGTTTTGTGAAACAGTCATGTCATTGGCTTCTCTCCCATGAAGGGCGTTGTTTTGCTCATAACACACAAACACAGGTGACGCCTTTGCGCATCGCCCAGGACAAAGAAATAATCGCGGACAAAAGGGACATACAGTGATGAATGCATAGCAACAATGACTTATGAAGGACAGACGCAGAGGATGCTACCTCGGATGTTACATAACGGCGCAACCTGCACATGCTGATGTATTTCCGCTCGTCACCGTGAGCCAGACGGGTGAACAAAACCTCAGTATATATACATTTTTTGCCACCAATCCCCACAAGACGAAGCTTTGGCACAGGAAGTTGAAATCTGTTCTCGTTGTAACTTCATTTGCAGCATGTCAGCTGGAAAGCGCTACAATCGTGGCATGTTTTGCTCTCAGAATCCCCGATATGGGCGACATCACACTCTGTGACGTCAGAAGCCTGAATATCTGCGTGCGTGTGTGCGTTTCTACCCCCGCATGGTGAGGAGGGGCTGAAGGAAAAGTGAGGAGGCGGAAGATGGGTTTAACGCTGTGATGTAATTTCATGGATTGCTCCCCCCCCCTATTTAGTGACGTTGCATCCAACAGAAGCCTGAGCCACACCGCCCCCTATCGTCTCAAGAAAATACGGCACAAACACTCATGGACTCCCAGGAGCTTGCTGGTTCCTCACCAACCAAGACTCACAGAAACACGAGACCGGCGTTCAAGGTAAGAACAAATAACGCCGATAAAATATTCAATAGAAAATAAAATAGCATCCTACTGGAGGTGGCAAAGGTGCGCACACTACTGAAGTACAAGTACACGTTGTCAATATCAACAAAGTAAAAAGGAATAGAAAGGTAATCTGTGTTCAAATGTTGGAAGTAAAAGTAAAAAGTCATCTGAAAAATGAATACATGCAATGTAAATATCTGGAGAAAAAAAAATCTACATTCGTGTAATAAATTCCATTCCAAATCTTAATTGATATTTGCAAGCTGTGAGTACTCGCATCTCTCGACCATCAGACACCATTCAGTCTCCCGAAAAAAAAAAAAGGTAATTGAGTAGGGATCCAAAAAGAGAAGTGACAACAGCAGGATCTTGGTGAAATTGAGTTTAATAGATTGTTAAAAATAAGGCTATGATGTTCACTTATTAAACACTGACCAGGAGAACTGTTATGGCATCCAGAGTTTTTTTTTTTCCAGATGGAAATGCACACAAACACTACACTAAGCCACACGCGCACACATGGACGGACAACCGAACTCTCTCTCTCACACACACGCACGCACGCATCCTCCCTACCCAAAATGGTGGCACTAAAAAGCCAATAACATTGCAGTGTTGTCTTAAAAAACATGCATAGCTTAGTACATTGACGTCAAAACCCTTTGTTACTGTTGGCAAAATGTGATCTTGTGGCTTGCGAGGAAAAAAACAAATACTGCTTTAAAATTAACAATCTGTAAACTCATCGCACTGCATTTTTCAAAATGGACTGGTTTGATAAAAAGTTACATTCTGAACCAACGCAGGCTCCGTTGCAATGCAAATAAATATTGGAATGGTAAAAACACGAGATAACATCATCGTTTCGAATGCCGGCGAAGGACAGGAGACCAGACTTGGCCTGATCTTTTCAGACATTGAAACAATTCCTGCAAGCATTTTAGAGTCACCATCACATACTTGACATTTTCAGAGATGGATATCAAACAAATGCCAAATAATTCCTCTTCAGAGGAGACAATGCAGCACGCTCGTCTCTTTTAGTGACGTGCATTTCCACAAGAAGGTGCCACCTTAAAATATTACATTTGGCCAAAATGTCCTATTCAAATTGATTTGACACAAACAAGCATGCAGACCTTTTAAGATATTCAAGACTGCCTCAACAGATGATAAATTCCTTTCCATGTTCTTCCTTCGGTCATCATTTGGTTATTGGGATGACACCTCGCCAACACTTTTGTGGCACGCAGAGCATTTCTGTTTGTTTGTTCAAAGCAATTAATCTAGTCTATCACAATAAAGTGCCCATGAAACCGGAACGGGAAGCACCAAGATGGCGGCACTTTTCCTCTTGCCCAAATAAAAATACGCACTGAGTCACCAATAAAAGCTGACGACCCGAACAGCCCACATGTAAATCCTCGGTTAAAAAAAAAATAAATAAAGGAGGGGGCAATCAAGAGCCTTACTCTACAGCTGCAGTGGAAAAAAAATCAAGTTTTGTGCACCACAGAGAATTGTAAACCAAGATAAACACACACACACACACATTTACACACTCACACGCACGCACACAAACACACCTGAGCTCTCACACGGAGATTTGTGGTATACAAATGTCAAAAATCTTAACATGTATAATATGAAAGAATAGGTCAGATAAACTCAAAAAGTTCCTTCTCCCTTTTCTTCCCATGTCTGCAGAAATGCCTCGAGCGTCCAAGAGCGGAGAAAGTTGCGTGCAACAGCGTCTCCGACGTGCAGCCCCAATTAAGGGAGCGCTTGGCCGTATTGGTTAACTTAGCACACATCCCCTACTGACCATACGAATAAACTGTACAAAAAATACTGAAAAAATAATCATTTTTTGTTTTGTTTTGTTTTTTTACAAAGTTGTGAATGACTCAAGAATCCTATTCGATTAAAAAAAAACTTGAAGTTGCGCATGCGGGCTGAAGGCCGAGGATGTCGAAAGTGGCGTTGGCTCAATCAAGAGAAGTGGCCACCTGCCAGACGATGAGGTGACTCCGCTCAGCTTTGGTCGGCGCCGACCGTTGGCCTGACGTCGTCCCGGATGTGCCGTCCAGCTCTGCGCTCTCGTCACCTGAGGTGTCAAGACGGCCGGTGAGGTCAGAAGTGGGGGATCCGCACACATGTAGCAAAGTCGAAAGAAGTTTTGTCCCAAGCTGATATGGCATGACTCCTTCTTGTGACTGGCTCCAAGTTAGCCATGTAATCATTCCATTCTGAAGCCCCCAAAAATGTCAAGTGCTGAAAATACAATATCTCACGGCAATTTCTCTTTCTGGCATTGCAAAAATGTTTCGATGAGTGGAAAAGAAGATCCCTTCTTCCCATCGCCTCTCATTTTGTAGCCATGTGCTCGGCGCATGAACGCAGTCACGGTCACGCACGGTTTGCACCTCTCTTTCAGTCTCACCATTTCCAGGCGCAAAATCAGCCACCGCGATTCATCTCGGGTTTGATGAATCACGTTGCTGAATTCATCAAATTGCATCTACTCCGAGCAGAACACCCAAAATAAACCGCACTGCATTATGGCCCCGTTTGGCAGACGCAAACCTGGGCTGGGCGCGAGCGAGTACAGTAGACGATCAGCTTCCGTAACGGTTTGTGTGAGCAATCAAGTCTGAGCTTGTTTTTAGCACGTGCAAACCTTGAGTAAATCAGGTCTTAAGAGTTTTATCCTGGCTAGCGCCGAGGTGCCTGATCAAGTTTGGTTTCAGGTGGATTAATGCTTTGGTAAGCATGAAGTGCACTCAGAGTACCGTAATGATCAGAGTTTAACCATTCCTTGAGCTTTGCCTCTACTGATATGAAGCAAAAACAACAACAACAAAAAAATCAATAAAACCCCTACTGAGTTAAACGTGTGATATGAATCATTTTAAAAATACCTTGGAACCCGAAAACGAGTTATGACATTTTATATGCGCTTACAGTACCGCTGTAAAAACACCTTGCTTGCCGTAGTCATTGTACTTACCCATTCTGAAGTCAATGTAGCCTTCTCCTCCACTCATCACCAGGTACGTTTTGGGCTCTGACGCGGCTGTGTCCGAGGATTCAGATGGGGGGTCGTCGGAGCCCGAATCAGCACTTCCGGGAGGTGGCATTGCCTGACCTGTCGAAAAGAAAATACAATTAATAAAAAGGTCAAATGACAACCGTATCTCCGTTTAAAATCCGATCAGACACCAAAGCAGCTCCAATATTTCTGCCGTCAACCTCCGCCAATTACTACGTTACAAAAAATGCCCATGACATCTGCTGTGAGCTCCGTTTGTATGTCTTGCTGCCACACGTAAAAGCCGTTCTTTGAAGGCTTATAGCAGCCGTAACAACAAGGCTAATCTCTCGTCATTAACGCTTGTAAAATGTGTGCTTCAATATATCGGGATGTAAGTGTGTTTTGGGGTGTTTAAAGCATGCGGAAGGGGGAAAATTATTTTTTTTAAAAATCATAATAAAATGATCTATTTTGCGGCTGTTTACCTGTTGCATTCAAGTCTAGAATGCATTCCCGCCTGATGATGTTGCTCACGGCAACATACGGCTTTGGACTAGATGCGAGCGGGCCACCGACAAGCATCAAATACTGTAATTCCATTTCCCCCCCCCCCCACCCCCCCCAGCCTTCTCAGCACTTGACGCTCACCTGGCACGGTGACAAAGAATTTGACCGCATCACGATGTCCATGGAAACAGAGCTGGGCGTGCGCCATGGAGCAGTACGGCACGAAGCTGGATGGCAGTGCGCCCTCGGCGCTGTCGTCACTGTAAACCCGTACGGCGCCGCCAGGCCAATTTGGCACCGTGGCGGATGTTTTGTTGGCTGCAAAATAAGTGAAAACTTGTCAAACTACTTATTTTTGAGCTAGCTTTAGATGACATGTAGGAGGAATGAGCTTGGAGAGCAAAAGGAAAGCCCAAAAGTGGCGGAAGGAGAAAAGGTTGAAGCACAAAAGCTCAAGACAGCCGAACAAACACGTTTCTTCCCTTTGCACACTGAAACCTTGTCGTTGTTGTTTTGTTTTGAGACAACCGTCCAAGGATTCTCAATTGGACGGTTGAACGCACAGTGTGTCTGCAAACCCGGTATCCATGGTAACCCAGTCATCTCGTATTCAAGGCGCCTCGGGAGCAACAATTGTTGCATTTAGAGCAGCCCGGCACAGGATGTATGCTTAGCGCGTCGCTCGCTTTATTTGAAAGGCGAGCAATAAATGAGACGGCGCAAATGAGCGGATCACATGCGGAGACACGGGCAGGACATTATGCAAGATGTGTCGTTTGGTCTCCATACCGTACGGCGGAGCCACGAAACGACCACGTGTTTTCGGTACAAACGTTCAGAAAGCGGGATTGCAATTTGTTACCTTCGGACAGCGGGATGGAAATGATGACGCCATTTCCAGTCCCCACCCAGAGTCTGCTGCAGGAGACCACCAAAGCTGTGATTCTCACAAAGGAGAAACCCAGTTTACCTGTGCCTGCAAAGCAGAGGTCATTTGTTTACGGTACATTGTTTCCAATGGGGGGGGGGGGGGGGGGGGGTGGCCGGG
>CAAKHF010022717.1:0-14089 GCA_901007745.1 Hippocampus kuda | reverse complement strand
TCCTCACAGCTCAGCCACACCATATGGACGGAGCTTTCTTTGAAGAGGCCCTTCACGCCGTTAGCGCGCACACATGCTCGGGAAAGCGCCGGCGCGCGCACGTTTGACCTTGTGCACACGCACGCTGTACACGAGCGTTTTCTTCTTTCCTGCGCTGAGCCGCTGCCGCGTGGACACGTTTTGTCTCAGGAAACGACAGCCTAAATCGAAACATGTCATCAAAGCCTTCTCTTTAATACGAGGCGATGACATGTGAGATGAGCAATATTCAACTTGATTCTCTCCGGTATGCCGAATATGACATGCGGCTTTTCCAAAGTAGAACGGGAACGGTTTTAAATGCTGTCGTTTGGCACCCTCAGCAGGTGTGTCGTCGTCGCAGGAATTTAGCCTTGGGCTTTGTTCACGATGTTTTCCATGGATGAAGAAATGTTGGCGCTATTGTGGTGAGACCGGTGCACAGTGGGCTCAGAAATATGTTCCCTGCCTTTTAGTCCATGGGCGGGAAATCGTACAGAGTGATTTCGATACGCAGTGACGTGTTAAAAGGCACACTTAGCGCTCCTAACACATGCTTCTGATCAGACTTTTTAACCTCTGTACAACCTGCAATCACTACCTCGGAGTTTATTTCCATATGGAGCGGGAGTGCCGCATTAAAGGTGACATATCTGGTGACGTTGAGATATTTTCATTGTTCAACAATTTCAATGTGCTTTGAAAGACACATTGTAAAAAAAAATAAAAAGTTGGGTGAACTCTGAATTTCAATTTGCATGAAGTTAGGCAAATTGTGTTGGTGTGAATATTGTCATTCCCGCTTCCCACACCAACAAAATAAGAGTTGACACCAGCACGATGATGTTCATCTTGTCTACTTATTGGTTAAATTCGGATTCGGTTAGGTTTCTTCTTTTCCCAATTTGGAGGGGAGAAAAACTCTTACCTGGCTGACAGTTTCGGCAGTCACTTCTTCAGCCTTCGTCACAGTTTTTCTCTCCATCACCAAAAAAAAAAAACCCACAAAAAAAACCCCACAAAAAGACCATTGACTGAAAAAAAAAAAGAAACCTGAAACCCAATTTAACCAATAAGAAGACACGATGACTCAACTATTTGTCCCTTGAAGTGGACCCCAACTTAAAGCTACAAGTGAAAACAACTCCGCCAATTATTTTGGAGCAAGCGGCCCGCTGGCTTTGTTGTGCTGTCCAACATTGCTGCCATACATGTCAGTCATTTATATTTTTTCAGATTCAATTTAAATGACTGTGCTTGCGTGCATGACAATGTCGATGCCGACAAAACAGTTGCAGGGGTTTTGTTCCTGCCACATTGCTTTTCTCTTGCACGCTTCAACATGTACGCATCAGCAGGAAAATGCTCATTTTGGAGAAGTACAAAAAGTTGAGCTGACACATTCAGGTGCAGCAAGGAAGACGGTAGGCGTTGTGTGCAGCCAGTCAAAAACGAGCCACATTTTGATGTCGCGTCGCCTTCCACATCACAAGCTGTGTGCGGTAGAAAGCGTTGCTGCGGGGGGTGAACGCGTATCCCGTTGCAACACCCGGTGTGACTTAAAGACCCGTTTACAGCAGGAACAAAGCTCAGGAAGGAAATGCAGAAGACACGCAGCGCAAAGAACAACCATCGCAAACAGCAAAACAAAAGGCAAACAAAACGGAAAAAAAAAATAATCCACACATCATTACTTTGAACCGAGCCAGTTAATGAGTTGAGCTGCCGTCATTACTGCTGGATCAATGAGTTACCTGCGATGAGGTCATTGCTTTGTTGGTAACCACGATAGAACTGTTCTCATGCATCCATTTTCTACAGCGTTTTTTTTTTTCCCTCCACCTTCTTTCATTTTTCAGTTCAAGCTCATACTTTTCATTGTGAATAACTTTACAACCAAATATTTTGTACCGTGAACACACGGGCAAAACTTCCAAATGGGAAGCCTGAAATGTCAGCGTATTCCGACGGAAAAAATACAGATTTTTAAAATAAAGATGAGTCACCAAGTCCCGTCGTGACATCAAGCGAGGCGGCCAAATTAAAAGGGTTTATTTTTGCAGGGGGAAAGATATTTCTTTTTATCACATCACAACACATCGTGTGTCAATAAAAAAAAGTCCCGTGACCTTCCGAGCAGCATCGCCTTTGTACAAAATGGAACCGGCGATGTACCATTTGCGATTCATTAATTCGGCATCTTTCAGAGTGGACTTTTTAGCCCATTAGGGAATACATTTTTCTCACACAATAAGTGCGTGTCGGCCCAGTGCCGCCAACACATGCGGGCGTGACATGCTCCACGCTCCATGTTTGGCTAAACTGCGTAACAAATTGGAAGGGGGTGTGGGGGGGGGGGGAGGCAGAAGGCAAAGACACACAGTAAACTCCCTCCTGGACAATTCCGCGCTGTATTATTAATACAACAGCATAGTGCAGGTCTCGGTGTTGTAACCCGCCATGATGGGGAACACACTCGCGGATGAGATCAAGGTGACTGAGCGCACACACAGAGCAGCGGGCCAGATGCTGCTCAGGCGGCGCCGAGCCGCTCACGCTGCGGAGTAGGTGCCTGCTGCATAATTGGGAATTATTAAACACGACTCCAGTCGCGAGGTGATCATGGAATGCCGTTTGCCGTCTTGAGCGATGAACTCGCGGATGAAAATGTTACACTTTGTTGGGAGGCAGCGGGAAAACTATCTTGTCCCAAACGTCCCACCGTCGGACAAAGAAAATGCATTTAGACAAGAGGGAGACGGGTGGCGCGCGGCGCCGTCGGAAATTGTGGAGTGTTGTAAATTGCAACGGGCATCAATATTTCAGGAGCAACGGAACCGACGTGATGCAACGCTGCGAGAGATGCCGCACATAACTGCATCTCGACAAGCTGTTTAACACTTGAATCAAATTTGCTGTTGTAAAAGCCACCGAACAAACATTCAAGATCAAATATTATGCCTGGCTTTCGTCTTGGAGTCCGTCACAGCCAAATCTGCCACCCGACACACGGTGCGAAAATAACGAGGCTCCTTTTTTTTTTTTTTTTTTGTCACCTTGTGTGTTTCAGGAGCCAACACTGTAAATATTGTACATGCCACCGATAACAAATATTCAAATCCATGAGCGGCTGTGACGAGTGGCAGGCCCGACCGCACATTCAGCTGACTGCTACGGTTCATTTGGAGCAACGAGCGGAACGTTTCCCCGCGACGGCACTTTCAAATCACCAGGCGAGAATATTTTCCAGCATAATCTAAAATAATGTTGGCAGGGGGAGAAAAAAAGAAACTGCGAGTGGCTGGATGTAGCAAAGAGGCCGAGGGTGTTAGTGATTGTCCTATATTGCTCATGCTCTCATGGATTACTTAATTATCAGCCAGTGCCTACGTTCTGCTCTGTTAATGGGAGGCAATATGGCCTTTGCCTCACTTAAGGAATAAATTGTATTGCTCCATCTCTTTCCATCTTGCAGCCCAACACCCCCTCACGCATGCATATAAACACCTTCTTTTTTTTTTCCCCTCGCTACTCATAAAGATCATTTAGGCTTGACTGCAGCAAGTCACGTCGAAGCGAACCGATGAGATCCGAGGCTCATTTTCCTTAATTGAGAACCTCCATTTTCTCGGAACCTGTTTGTTACAAATAAAATCAAGGATCCTCATTGGCACATGCTGGGTTTATGATTTTGTATCAGGAGGAGCTGGAGTTTCTCCAGGAGATTTGTAATTGTCACAGTGGGAAGCAATGGTGTGCGCGGCGTCTTAGCAGACACAATCAAACGCAATCATGGAATCGGCCAGTTGTGACATCAAGAGAACATCGGAAGAAGACACAATACCAAAATCCATTTTACGCAAGAGAAAGAAAGAAAGAAAGAAAGAAAGAAAGAAAGAAAGAAAGAAAGAAAGAAAGAAAGAAAGAAAGAAAGAAAGAAAGAAAGAAAGAACATTTTGGGACCAAACCTGCACCACTGAGGAGGTCTGACCCTCGTCAAAAGACAACCGATCTCAACTGATTGCAACAAAGAGCAACACGCTGGAAAAAAAAAAAAAAGCTGTTGAATTGACTCCATTTTATTTTGTCAAGTGGCTGCACAGAAAAAAATCATTTGGATTGAGATTTAGTTTTTTCAACGTAGATGTACTGTAGAGTTAAATTTTATTTTGGTGCAACCACTTAAGAAAATACAAATGACAAAATTCAGCTTTTCGTTCAGTGCCGATATAAGGCGGACTGAGAAGAAGCCTGTGATGTCGTCTTCTCGTGTTTGTTCGTAAGGTTTGCACCCCACGTGCCCGTTTTGGGCCAAGCATTAATATCCCCGTGCCAAAGGATTATTGAGCATGAATGACATTAGCATTTTCTCTCTTGACAGAAGCACGGCTCCTTATCTGGGCTCTCCACGCCGAGACCGACAACGATTGATCTGGGTCCCGTTGTCAATCACATGATAATTAGGAGCAGGTGAGAGGTCATCGTCCCGTCCGGTTGAAACATCTGGATGAGAGTGCCTCAAGGACAACGGCCACCGCGGGATGCCGCCACTCTGGCGAGCCCCAAACGTCAACGACACAAATTGTCAAATGAATGCTCACGTTCCAACAGAGAGGCCCGACAATCGATGAAGCCAAAAGAGAGCCTGAACGAACATTTTTGTTGCTGATGTAAATAAGAGGGGGGCAGGGGGGGGGGGGGTTCCTCCAAAATCACTATGTCGAAATACAACTGTAGGAATATACTGTAAGTCATCTGCTGTCACTGTAAAGGCTCTTTAATCTCAGCCGAGGCTTATCTATAATTAAAACTGTATTTTAAGCGCATGCAAATGGAGGCTTTAGCCGACCTAACCTATATCCAACTCTCTCCTTTTCATTGTGCTGAGAACATCGATCTTTTACAGACACCCTGCTTCATAAAAAAAAAAAAAAAGTAGCTGTGTTCTTTTCCAGGAGTAAATAAAGTCATCCGCATGGGCGCATTAAATTCTGTCATCGCTGCATTTATCTTTGTGTTAATGTCATGAATAATTCTGTTTGTACACCGCAAAAGTGCTTAGAGTTAAAAAAAAAAAAAAAATGGAATGATCAAGTGCAACAATTGTGAAAGGATTTCTTCAACGGCCTATTTCAGAGTGTTTTTGCCGTTTCCTGCTTCTCACATGTCGCCACTTGGCAAAGATCATTTCGTTAAGGCAACCAAAACCGGCGCAGCGTTTAAAATGCACAAACAAAGGGCAAAGCCAAGCTCTGATAACTGTAACGTGGTGCGTCCGGCTTCCCATCGTTTGTCTCCTGCAAATGAGCATCCAAAGATGAACTCCATTCAAATGGGCAACATGCAAAAGTTGCTTGCAAATCTGCTTGGGGTGCCTGTGGAGGACGCAGTCAAACAATGCAAATATTGCCCCCTTGTGGTTCCGTGTGCGCTCATGGGTGTTGAAGGAAAGGAGGCTGTCAGGCCCGTTGCCCGTCGTAAAACCTCATTTCAGGGATGAAGCGCTTTCAAAGGAGACGTCGGAGCCGTGGAAATTGCCTTTGCCGCCACGCCTGCGAATCGGTGGAAGGGGAAAGCCCAAGTCAAGGTTCTCGGGACCTAGAATTTGGCAAACAAAAATGTAACACAGGTAACCAAACTCCCCCGGCCATCGACGCTTTCCCTCGTCCCTCATCCGAGCCGACGAAATTTCAATGTCACTAAAAGTCACGGCGGTAATTTATTGGCTCCTTCATACTGACGGACAAAGGTCGCGAGCGGTGCTGCGAGGCATCGGGCATGCGGTTGATCTGCGCGGGTCGTTAACCTTGACCCGGTGCCGAAGCACTTGAGCGCAGGAAGCGCCGCGTGCCGCCCGCGCCCGTTTCGCCGCCCCCAAGAAGTTCCCGTCGGCGCTGGCCGCTCACTCCGCCGCCCCGCTGGCCCGGGTGCTTCACGCGCGCCTTAATCGTCATATGGCGTCCGGTGCCGCGCTCTTAATTGAGCTGACCTTTCGCAGCACTTTTTTTTCCCCTCATTTCCAAACCCACTTTCATTGTTCCATCTGGCACTTTGAAAATGACATCTGGTTGACTGTACCATGCCCGCTGATCTCTGTACAGTTATTTTTAATCTTAATTTATGCTCCGACAGATGCCGCTTTTAATAGGTGAGGGCCCAAACTGAACTCCCAACAACAGCCCGTGTCCATAACACTTCCCTTAACGATTGAAATGTTGACACGGGCCAGGTCGGCCGGCAAATCGGCCGCTACGCTGCCCACTCTTGTCTTGTTTGCAGATTGTACTCCGACGTCCAATTTAAGGCTGCGGCAAAAGATTATTTTCATCAATGATTATCTGTTGATTAATCAGCAAATTGGGTAAAAACGCCTTTTCTTCAAAAACACGCATTGAACATTTTCCTTGTTTCCTTATCTTCCAGGGTAAAAGCAGGTGTTCACCAATGTCTTATTTCAAAGGAGGACAATTTTAAATTTAACAAGGTCTCTCATCGATTAATCAATGATCCCCCCCCCCAAAAATATGAGAGTATATATATAAAACTGATCATTTCCCCTCAACTCAACTCAAGTGTATTTCTGCAGCTTCTTTAAAACAACCACCGCTGTCGCCAAAGTGCTGTACATGGACTAAAAATGATGGGTACAACATATTGATTCATTTGACTGCGATTGACAAGCAGTTCAGGGTACACCCGAAGGCGGCTGGGACGGACGGGCTCAGGCACGCCCGCGACCCTCGTCAGGATCAGCGGATTGGACGGATGGATTATTAATTTGATACTCGATTGGTTCTCAATTAATCCGTCATATTTTTAACTTTAAAGTATCAATTTAGCCACCAAGTGACATCTTTGCCACATTCTGCAATTCTGAAATCGAATCTTTATTTATTTTTAATTCCAGTTATGAAATGGAATCATTTGCCCCCCACCCCCCCACTCACAACAAATTCATTAAGTACAGTTATTTGTACCTCAGTGTGACCACATTGTGGCCATAATTTTGACGACGCAGCGGTCTTTCCCGCTCATAACGTCGTAATCTCTTTTCAGCCCGTTCCCCAAACTGCAGCTCTCCCGCTATCTCCCAACACGAAGCACATGCTGCGGACTTCCTCATCCCTCCATTGAATACCTCATTTCCCTCTGTGACATTTTCCAAAAGATAAATTTCCTATGGCTTGCATTTTCATGGGCAAGTGCTCGGAGATGGCTCTACCTGCGGGCTGTTAAATTAGCGCCATATAATTGACTGATTAAACGCTTATTGATTGCTGGGGTCTGGATGGGCAGAGGAGATGATACGCTTGCATTTTGCTCAGTTCCCCACTTCCTGATGCAGCGCATTGGACAGCCATTGGGAGAAAATCCTCCTCCCAAAGTTGTGGAATTTCTGTTTTTTGGGGCTGGGGCAAAGAACTTTTCCACAAATCACAATTGGAATCGTAATCAACGTGATCCTCAGCGCACATTCTACAAAGCAACAATATGGCGGCCGCCCGGGTAAAGACGGGTTTTAACGAATTCAACAAATATCGACCAGCGTCCAACTGAACATTTTGAAGCCTAATTTTACACAACCTTGTTTTTATTCCATTCAGTGATTTTTGCGAATGGGTGTATCGGTCGGGGTTTCATATTGAACCACAGCAGCACCGAGACTGTGTTCCTCAAGGTTTTCGGTGATCGAAGATGAAACTGCAAATGAACGGGATTGCTTCTGCTGGATCTTAGCGCCACTTTTCATACACATACGACACTTTTTTTTTCGATATACCAAAACCCCTCGGCCGTGAGAAGATCGGGTTACCCATCTGTTCACGTCCGTATTCAAGCTTGCCCCCATTTTGTAAATGGGTATGGACAGACCAAAATTGACTATTTATGATTGATTAGTTTGCGTAGTCGTTTGTCAAACTTTTAGAAGACTCCACCTGCGCATTGTCTGGCAAATTTAATACGAGTATCATCCATTTCCTAAGGGCGGCCCGGTGGGTCAGTGGTTAGCGCGTCAACCTCACAGTGCAGAGGTGCAGGGTTCGATTCCAGCTCCGACCTCCCTGTGTGGCGTTTGCATGTTCTCCCAGGCCTGCGTGGGTTTTCTCCAGGTACTCCGGTTTCCTCCCACATTCCAAAAACATGCGTGGCAGGCCGATTGAAGACTCTAAATTGTCCCTCTGTGTGAGTGTGAGCGCGGAGGGTTGTTTGTCTCTGTGTGCCCTGCCATTGGCTGGCAACCGGTTCAGGGTGTCCCCCGCCTACTGCCCGAAGACGGCTGGGATAGGCTCCAGCACCCCCCGCGACCCTTGTGAGGATAAAGCGGATCAGAAAATGGATGGATGGATAGATCCATTTTCTAATGCGCTTCTCCTCCCTCACAAGGGCGTGCTGGAGCTTATCCCAGCCGTCTTCTGGCAGCAGGCGGGTTGCTGAACTGGTTGCCAGCCAATCACGGTTATGAGCATCCATTTCTGCAAATTGACCAACAAGTACTTTTACCTGATTTTTTTTTTTTTTTTTCATTGAGCTACTGTACCTCATCCACAGTTTTCATTGCCGGGTATGCTGCGTAGATTTCGAGCAAATAAGATGGCAAACAATGAGAAGCCTATTTATCAAATCAATAAAGAAAATCAAAGCCGACTGCTGGATCTGCCTCGAGTGCAGAGTTGCACTTGATGGAGCGGCAATTGCATGCATTGTGTTTGGACAAAGCTTTTGATAACCAATGAGGGAGAGTTTTGGAAGTCTCCTAAGGCTTTAGCAGGCAGGGGAATGACATGCGGCCTCAAGGTCAGAACGGGCTCCCCCCTGCCTCCCCCCGCCTCGATATCCTCCAACGACTGATAGACACGACACGTCTTCCCTCCTGAGTCGTGCGAGAGCGGACACACCATCGAACATCTGTTCGCAAACTGCCCTGATGGAGTTGACACAAATGCGCGCACACGCCATCCGTGCCTAACAAACCCAACTCCCTGGCTGGGGCCAGATGGTGGCCCGCACCGCTGCTCCTTTCTCTCCTCATTCAGGACAAATCAGGAGCTAGAACTTTCTGCAGGTAACGCCCCAGGCACACCTGTGCCACTCACCGCTGACCACCCTCTGGTGGCTTCCAATGTTCCCTCCTGTCAAAAGACAAATTGGCCAACAGACGGCTCTTTTATGAATTCACCCTGCGGTCCGTTTTTTTTTTCTTCTTTTTTTTTAAGAGGTTACGGAAAATCCTTGGCCTGAGCAACTCAACATTGAGACAACTCTCTTCTTTGAAAAGCTACGCGGCCTTCAAACCGGCTTCCGTCCGATATCCTGCTCATGGTTCAGCCATAATCGAATTCCAACTTGTACTACGACTGGCATCCCATCGTTGACATGCTCGGCCTCCAGGTTGGCGCTTGACTTCATCGTGAGCAGGGACACACTGGACAGTATTTTTTTTTTCACTCACAAATTTTCTTCAGAGTTATCTCGGGAAAGCTGGAGGCAATTTCTGTTGCTCGGCAGAAATCAACCACGTTGCCTTGGTTCATGTGTAATCATAAAAAGACCAACTCAATGTTTGTTTCAGCGTGTTTTTCTCAGCTAAATCCTTCTCCTGTCTGCTTTTTATTATGGCATGTTTGTCCTTGCATTATGTTTCCAGAATGCATCACGTTTGATCGATCGATCGATCGATCGATTGATAGATAGATACACACACACACACACACACACACACACACACACACACACACACACACACAGAGCGAGAGACTGAAAACTTGCAAAAAGAAAGTAAGGCCTCTTTCTTTGGGCAGACATGTTTTCAGTCATATTATTTAGGCCCGCTCAGTGAGGGGAACTGCATGGTTGGTGCTGCAAGGAGTAGCACACATGCAAGAGAGGTACGGATTGAGATGAGGAACGCATAAAGAGAGTATATCAGGCTAAAGCCTCATTTGGTAATTGGAATGATGAATGAGATCCGCTCCTTAGAGAATTGATCATTGAATCTGCCTCATGTTCTGGTTGCCAAACTTGGCTTTCCCCATCCTATTCATTCAAACATACATTTCGTGGCATCATGGGCCCTACACGGGCGCGCATGCGCTTGGCCCAAAAACCAATGTATCTTAATTTTTGTACTGGTGCAAGTCAAGTTTACCATGTTTGGGAATTCGGAAGACTGCAGTGGACAGAGGGTGCTTTCTATGACACACGCCAAACAATTTCCTGACTGTAAGTGAACTAGACAGGCCTATATAAAGTATCTGTAA
This sequence comes from Hippocampus kuda, assembly GCA_901007745.1. Taxonomy (NCBI): domain Eukaryota; kingdom Metazoa; phylum Chordata; class Actinopteri; order Syngnathiformes; family Syngnathidae; genus Hippocampus; species Hippocampus kuda. The sequence goes on along the minus strand of CAAKHF010022717.1, from coordinate 3,812 downwards.
GCGTGTGTTTGGGCTTTAGTTCATACTTCACATTCTACCTACTTGTAAATCTAAATTATACTGTACTGTATGTTAAGTGCACTGGCTGGAGGGCAAATTAATGGAGGATACATTTTACATTCTGCTTGATCAGTTGAGAAACAGATCAACATCCAACATTCGCCCTCTATTCAAGTCAGCGGGGAGCAACTAGCAAAATGAATACTCTTCCTTGACTAAAAACAGTCCACCCCGCTTACACTCCCCACCGACCCATCTAGACCACTGCTGAATGCTCAAGTGAGGAAAAAAAAAAAAAGCCAGTATCTGGAAAAAGGACTTCTGCAGTTTGAGTGAATTTTAAACCTGAAGGCAAAATCTACACACTGCTGTGAAAACCCCAGCGAACTGTGCGAATTCCCCCACCGATCATCCAATTTGGTTGATAACAGTGTGTGTGTGTGTGGGGGGGCAGGCAGGAGGAAAAAAAAGACCCAAGCCCTCTATGGAATCTTCCATCACCCCGCTGCGTCTTTTTCCGCGCAGCATCCCACTCTGATCCGGCGCATTAATCATAAGCAGACAAACAGCGTGTTGCGTCTGTTGGTAATTGTCACTCTCATCCATACTTAGCCTATAGCTACTCTCAACATGAACTGATAAAGCGCTCCATTACTGCGACACAATGTCGTCGGACGCTTTCCGTCGATGGCATCTTGAGAGCAAAGACTCCTGCAGCAGTATCACCAAAAGGCAGTTTATCTGTGTGCGGTAATGGAATAACACACTTCTACTAAGAGGGTGTTGTTTTTTGTAATTATTATTATTATTTTTTGTGTGCATGTGGCATGACTCAATTAGGGGGAGCAACGTTTTTTTTACGCGGGGAGGGAGATGCACTCCAGGACGGCGCTCACGTTATTAGCCCCTCCGCACCCGAACCTCTTTCATTTGTGAAATTCACACCTCCAGCTAGCGCCGTTATCAATATCATTATAATTATCATAATAGTTAGCAAATAGTGTCACTCCCAACTTTTAATTGCCCCGCCATTTATTTGCAATCACAGTGATTCCCTCCAACAGACAATTTCATTTCCAAACTGACACCCCAATTGGAGTTATTACATCCGACTGCAAGAGCGAAAAGCGCTCAACGAAATAACGTGAGGCAGGCTGTCTTATTCGAGTTTGGAGGAGGGGATGAAGTCAGAGACACTCCAAAGCTTCAACAAAACAAATCTGCCCTTCAACTGACACATGATCATTGTGTGAGAACGCCAAATAAACTTGGCCTTGCCTCATTGCTTCTCAATCAGAAGGAGCAGTCGTTTGAGCATAATGGTCAAGCGGGGCCAAAGGAATGAAATAAGAAAGCGTTCATTAAATCACCCGCACAAGTGCTAACTTTTCAAATAAAAGACCCAGGAAGTTGAATTCATAGCGGTCATTAGCACCCGTTTAAGACTGATCGATTTAGACATAACAATATGTTAAAATAATGTTTCCCGCAACAGTCGTCATCCTCCCCCCCAGCTTCGGCATTGTCATCAACAGATTGTTAGCCGTGCATTTTCTTGGCCGCTGACAAAGGCTGACGTATGGGGTCGTCGGGAGTGTTCGCAATTCATCCTCGGGCACAATTTATGATCTCATTTTAATTGTATACACAAACATTGCAGTGATTTAAGTGACACGGTGGAAAGATGAAATCCGTTGATTTTAAAAGGGTTGCTCACCCCTGGAGCCCGCAGCCAGAAACACCTTTCAGTGACTGCTTTTAACAACACGGTTATTGTTTTATTGATCAGGGTTTTATTACAGATTTGACACCCATGTTATGAGTTAATCGAAACACATATAATTTTTGACACATATTTTACACGAGGGCAATTAATTTAATAACTATTATTTTTTTCCCCCCGCGTTTTCAGTGTTAACGAGGTGTGTTGGAGAGTGCTCCATCCGTCTTGGCCGCATTGTCACTCATGCACTCTTCTGGTGCACCGAGGCCCGGAGCCTGACCCTAATGGAAGGCGCGCAAATGGTCAATTGAGCAAGCGGCCGCGCTCCCTATCTCGCCACGGAAGCGCCATCTTTTGTTCTAGGAAGTGATATCACTATTAAGGAAGCCATTCATAGCCATATCATTCCTCCTTTCTACACTTAAACGCTCCAAGCTTATGAGAAAATTATACAAGTCGGCCTTGGCTCCAAAGTCCTTTGAGGACGTGTCATCTTTCATTTTAGCCAGTGTACCTTTAACCCGTGGGGGGGGAGGGGAGAGGGTAAATAACCGTTTTTGCTGCATGACAAAGGATGAGTATCTTTTCTTAAAACACAAATTATGCAACACTGGCTTCACACGTAGTTAATCAGGACAACGTGACGTCTCCCGATGGTATGTGGGCCGCAAAGACGGGCAGGGGGGCCACCGATCAAAACAACGTGTCAAGCTGAGATAAAGCTCACACACATATAATGCTAATGCGCTTTCTCTCTCTCTTTCTCTCTCTCTACATATGGATATACAGTTAACCCTCATTTGTCACTGGGGTTACGTTCCAAAAAGAACCCGTGATAGGCGAAATCCGTGAAGTAGTCAGCTTTATTTTTTACAGTTATTATACAATACTGAACTATGTATACAATGAAGCCAAAGACCAAAACCTGTTTTCAGGCCCAAGCAACGTTTTCAACAAATAACTATAATAGTTTTTGGAAATACTGTAAAATAATATTTTTAATAGTCAGTACGAGGTTGGACACATTGAGACTGGCGTGTATTTCACCGTTCCTCTAACTTTGCCTCTTTGTCACTTCGCTCCGCTGTAGCGTTTTAAAAAAAAAAAGCATTAAAAAAACTGCACTAAAAGAATCCATGAAACAGCGAAGCCGCGGAAGGTGAACCGCGTTATAGCGAGGGTTCACTGTATATATATATATATATATATATATATATATATATATATATATATATATATATATATATAATATATACACAGTGAGAGGAAGAGAGAGAGAGAGAGAGAGAGAGGGAGAGACAGAGAAAGAGATACATCCATCCATCCATTTTCTAATCCTCATTTCTCAGCCACTGACTTGGCAGTTTGAGGAGCCAATGGCAGCCATTAGGTGTCCATCCATCCATTATCTTCACCGCTTTATCCTCAGGAGGGTCGCGGGCGTGCCGGAGCCTCTCCCAGCTGTCATCGGGCAGTTGGCGGGCTACACCCTGAACTGGTTGGCAGCCAATTGCAGGGCACACACAGATGACCAAGCATTCGCGCTCACACTCACACCCACGGAAAAATTCAGAGTGTTCAGTTTACTTGTCATGAATGTTTTTGGAATGCGGGTGGAAAACCCAGCAGACACCGGGAGAACATACAAACTCCACACAGGATGGCTGGGGCCAGACTCTATCTAGCTAGCTAGCTAGCTAGCTAGCTAATCTAGATAAAAGGCCTCAGTGGTCAATAGCCTCAATTGGTGTCACCTCTCCTCTCGACGAGGTGCACATCTGCTGAATGCTGCACTATTTATCCATCAGGGGAATTATTAATTAATAGCTCAGACCATCCTGTATGATTGAGGACAGATCTAGAACGCCATTAGCTGCGATAATAAAGAGCACACTACCTCCCGCCCACCTGGGCACAAGGGGGGAAGAAAAAAACCCTCCTCTTAACTGGCTCTCTGTGGCCTTGTCAGCAAATGTATTCTTTTCCAGTGATGAGTAGTTAACATCGCTTTGGTTTGTCAAACCAATTTCATTCGCTTTAAATCTTCATAGCAATTATCTTTTTGCATAATCGGTTTCAAGACCTTGGG
>CAAKHF010022712.1:0-39652 GCA_901007745.1 Hippocampus kuda | reverse complement strand
CAGAGAGAGGATCTATGCCTGGTAGACAAGAATCGGCGACACCTCAAGTTAAAGCGCCAGCGAGGTGTTAGAAAGCGGGTAGGACACCCGTGGATCTCTTGTGGAAATGACAGCAAAGTGATGAAGAACTACAGCGCTGACCAGTTTGAGGTGGTGTGATGCAGAGTCGATCTGGGGGCGGATGGTGGAAAGAGTGGTTCACACTTCCTGTCTAAGAAAAGTGGGCGTCAATACGCATGCGCAAACGAGGAAATACAAAAACATCTGTTGCCATGGTAAATGTAGGCAAACTTGCTTTTTTTTTTACTAGGTCGCTCTCATACATAGATATGTGACGTTACCAGAACGAACCGTAAATTGTGTTTGTATTGTTTTAAAAGTGCATTGAAAGACCCTCAAAATGTGCTACTGTGTGTGTGGAGAGAGAGAGAGAGAGTCTGCCCAGAAAAGTGCTAACATGGCAGATCATTTGAACACTATATCATGTTCAGAATTTTTTTTCTTTTTAAGTACTCAACACTGTGATGCTGGAAATGAATATTGCAATGATATTACAGCTCACTTGTGTTGACATATCAGCAGACAAACACACATTTAAAAACATTTTATTTATTTACTGAAAAGCTACATCGGTTAATTCATCAGCTTCAAACTCTCACCAACTCTGCCGAAACCTTACAAGGTTGCACAAATAAATATTCAAATCAGATATTGTATTAATTCATACTGCTGTGCCAACATCTGCCCATATCAACCCTGTAAGCGCAACATTGTTGGAGGATTAACTACCAGAAAGTAAAAATTATCTTCAAGAAGAAGTCATAGCTGTGATAAAACTATACAAAATGGTGTTTAATAGGTTAAGTGTTACAATACACACCTCTCTCAAACTCTATTGCTGTGCTTTTCATTTGAAGCTCAATCACTGTTCAGGAAAAATACAGTACATCTACCCTGTTTGGATTATTTTAACCAATATAGTTCTCGAAATGAAGTCATAGACAAACAGAATTTGAGAACAAATGTAACAAGTTCATTTCTGGAAGAAATTTTACAGTATTTTCAATGCAATGTTAATGTAAAATATTACAAAAAGTCAGTCACACCCAAGGCCAGTATTTTACCAACAGCATAAATAAAAATACGATATTTACAGCAGGCTTGTAAAAAAAAAAAACGTTTGAGAGGAATCTTTGGATCATAAAATGTAAAAAAATAAAAATAAATGTACAAGGATGACATGTACAAACAGTAAAGGCAAACGCTAAAACCAGCCAAGACTGTTTCTTGTAGACTATACCACAAAGGATGACTTTTGCTTAAACTCGCTCTATGGGGGGAAAAAAAAAAAACATTGATCAACATTTGCTGGCATTTATAGAACACATGAAGAGTAGTGGAAAAAGCCAGGCAGTGTTACACTTACATCGTCATCTTCACCAGCATACACAGAAGGCGGCTGGTAGAGCACATTGGGTTTTTGCTTGCTACAAGACATTTAAGAAAAAAAAAACATTTTAGCTCTTGTGGGGGAAACCTATAGCTCTTGTGGGGGAAACCTACACAGTAATGTAGATACTGTGGGAATGAATGACCTAATGTAATCTATTGTGCCTAATGTAAAGTGAGAAAATACACTTACCTTTCATTCATTCCTGTAATAATACGAAAGGAAGGACATCAAGTCAGCCGTTGGTCAATTACAACATTTTGGTGACACAAACTACTCTTAATTATAATTCAATTAATGTGAGTGTATACAGTGCTATGTTCTATTTGTGATTACACAATTGTTGCAAACAAGGAAGAAGATCGTGACGTGCTATACAGTCTAACAAGCAAAAGAATGCATGGGTGTATACTCACGGGGCAGGTATCCCTTCTTGTGAGCATACCAAATTCCCAGAGCGAGCAGGACGAGCAACAGTAGAGCCACGATTACCCCAGCAACAATGCCTCCGGTGTTAATGTCACCTTAAAGAATAGGATTGGAGTAGAAAGTCATTTTGAGGTTCTTTCACTGAATTAACATGACAAATTATCGTATTCACCCAACAGCACATGAACGAATACAAAAGCAGTCCAGTGTGTGCGAGGTGCTCTCACTTGCATCATTCCATCAAAATTTACAACTTATTTATACAAAAATAAGGCTTAACGCGCAGACGTGTACAAGGTCGGTTTTAATGGTATTATTATATTTCACTTACGGACTTCCATTTTCACAGCTCGACAGCGCTGTGGAGGACCAGCAATGTTGAACGCCTCACAGGAGTACTGAGCTGTATCTGTCTTTCTGACATAGGAAAACTCCTGAGAAGACATATGGCTTGGTTATAAAAGAGTTTTATCTGAAAATGAGGTGCTGGCAGTAAAGTTGGTCAAGAACGCAGAGCGCTGTAGCTCACCAAGTTGCCATTTGCAGAGTTCAGCACGTAGGTACTATTCTGGAAGCCGGAAATCTTGCTGGGTTCAGGCGGCAGAAGGACATTGTCTCGGTACCACTTGTATTGAGGTGGAGGGGAGCCATCTTTATCGTGGCAGGAGAGGATGACCTTCTTGCCAGTCGTCACTGAAGTGGGGATTCTGCACAAGGGTGGTGACGGAGGCACTGCGGGAAATAATGCAGTTTTTTTTTTTAAACTTCACTCACCCACTGCAACGTGGTGGTATACCCCAAAAATATATGGAAAAATAGGATGTACATAGAGACAAAAATCAGAGGGAAACCGCCAAATCTATTTTTAAAATAGAGAAAAAGGGGAAGAATGTATCTCAAATGTAAAAATATATCAATAAATAAAAATCTGAATATGCACGACTGTAATTTTAAGTTGTAATATCATCCTTCACCACTAGTTGGCAAACACAAATTAGTTGTACTTACCGAGTCTCATATTGCCCTAAACTGAAATTTTAGGGCAGCATTTGGACACTTTTGTGGCAAAATATAATACAAGTTAAAACAATTTCTTTTCACCAACTCTAAAACTCTAAAAAAGAGAGGGGAAAATGCCCATGAAAATATTTACCGAGAACTGTGAGCTTCACTCTGGCCTCCCCAAACTGGCTATTGACACCAGACACCTCACAGTCATACACTCCGTTATCCACACGGGTCACTTTGCTGAATCTCAGATTGCTGCCATACATCGTCACACGGTTGGAATACGGTGCTGTGAGAAAAGTTGCCCATTAACCACAACACACAATATATACCACTGCCAGCTTGCCTTGTAGCATGCTTCTTTGTTACTTATTAACGGTGGTGGGTTCCTGATGGCGTCATAGGTGAGTGGGAAAGTTGAAGATACAGTACAACTGTGTTTTGGGGAAACTGACTGCTACAACAAAGCATAACTAATATGTACATGTATCAACTATATCCGGTACAGTGACCTTGGAGAGATTTTGTATCAAATAACTTACTTGTGGGTTTCCCATTATAATAGATATATTTCTGTGACCCTGTAAGGTCTTTGAACTTCCACTCCACCCTGGCACTTGAACCAAAGTCCGCCGAGTAAGAGCATGTAAGGTCAACCCCTGCAATAGTCGAAAGCACAAGCAATTAAAATAGAAGATGTGAAAAAACATGAATACTTCATAATAAAGGTTTTTATAGACAAAAACCTTGCAACTGAGCAAATATAACAAGCTACAGATCTTTAAAAAAAAAAACAACAACAGAAGGCCAAAATGATGTCAGGTCATGACAGTCTTGTTTTAGATTGGAAAGCTTCACCACTGTAGACAACAACAACAATAATATCTAAACGTGCAGCCACTTGTTGACTGGCAGAGCGCAATCAAAACTTGCCCCCCCCCCTCAAAAAAATTGCTTAGTCAGCTCCATCCCCAAAGAAGGAGCAAGGAACAACAAGGAAGGGGCTGACTCTGTTGTGCCCCTGGAGAGAGGGCCAACAGGAAAAAAATAAAAATCAAACAGACAGACAAAAGGAAATTGCTACCAAAATAGCAAAACCCCAGAAGTGTTTATAAAGACTACATAATGAAAACAAAAACCAAAAAAATAATTACAAGCAAGCAACACCATCTAAAGTACTGCCCGTTGTTCGAAAACAGACATCACTGGTCTTAACACATAACACAGTCATTCTTTATTTAGACTACTGTGTTAAAAAATAAAATAAAATGCAAACAAAGACTCACCTTCATTTTCTTTTACTTGCACATTTGCATTAGAAGTGGTCACTGAAAAGCTACTTTCCCCTGTTGAGAAAAATACAAAATATATGGGTTAATGATGTTTGTGATATTATAACAGAATAAACCTTACATACAAAGCAACAGAAATAGAGTGAACCCCCGCTATCCGCTGGGATAGTAATTTATAGTAGACCCTCAAGCTATGTCTTTAAGGCATGGTAATGTGTGATGTCAAATCATAACCTTGGAAAAGCTACAATCACACACACACACACACACACATAGCAGTGGAACTTTGGAAAATTAAAAAAAATCAGTGTGCATTGGAGAAAGGGAATCGGTTGTTAAATCAGAAACATGAAGCCATTCATTTAATACTTTAGGTGTGAGTGGAGTAGTGACTTAAAACTGCACTGCATCATACAGAGAGCAGTTTCTAATTGATTTTCTTGAACTTATCTCGCTACATGAGAGGACAATTACTGGACTCAGCACTTTATCACAATACTGTAATACATTTTGTAAATTAATAACTACTTTATGGTTGACAGTATCGTTCAAAGCTGTACATGAATTCAGGTAGAACTCTCTTTACTTGGCACAAACGTCCTTAATGTTGTGACGAAACTATACATCTCACATTATTGGAATTCACAGCCAATTTCAAGTTTGAGATGATAAAATAATTTAATTCCACAAAGACTGAGTCCGATATGTAGACTACTACCAGTGGGTATTGTTAACTTCCTCAACACACCTGAGAAGAAATAGGCAGGCCTCCATTTTGTGAATTGCCTCAACGTTGAATACGTTGATATTTTTAAAGTACTGTAATTAATTCGTGAAGATACTTCAGGATGACAATCACATAAATATTTCAACCATTTAAAGACGAAAGTCACGTTGTCAAGTTACTTTTGTAACTCACCTGAAGCTGCGAACGCGAACAAGAGCGCCGAAACCAACCATGCGAAAAACATATTTGCGCTGCTCTCTCCACGGTGTGTTTCACTGCGTCTCCGTCGTCTGAAAACCCACCGAAATATGGCTCCAAAAAGTGTATCCACTTGAACAAAAACAGCCAATACTTGCTAATCTGGTATCGTGTAGTTTAGTGTGATAAGAACGACGGCTTGAATAACCTGCCTGGTCGTGGGTTCAGGTGACAAGTGCGTCCCACACTTCCGGTAAGAGATTTGATAAGGTGGGAAGCGACGACGGGGCGAGTTGTACAACAGGTTCGACGAGTCAGCACCAGGCGAAGGGCTAGAATAAGCAAATGCGTGGGTTGTTGCAAGTTTTGGTCAACCTTAAGGGGAGCGAGGGGTTGGCTTTAGATACATTCTTCTGGATACTAGTTCCGCTTCAAGTCGTTCATCCTCAGGATGAGTCAGCAAGGACTCGTTTGTTTTTAAGAGTTGGATACGTCATACTAGAGAGTGAAACTAACCGCGTTGAGGTGATTAACAATCATGGATCGTCCTCAGGTGTGCTGCAACTGTCGAAGTTCGCCTAATCAATAATAAAATATATTTGCTACAAATTGGTTATCTATCTATCTATCTATCTATCTATCTATCTATCTATCTATCTATCTATCTATCTATCTATCACTGGTGGAGCTAAAGGGGGACTGCGGGGGCACTCCCCCCCTGGCCCCTCCGAAATGTCCTTGGTGCCAGGCCACATAATTAACTTTTGTTTTCATTTTTCTTTTTTTGGCTTTTTTTTTTCTCCGTAGGGAACATATAATGAATTTTTATCACAGATTTCTGAAAAAAAAATGTAGGGCGGGTGTGGCCACTAATGGTGTGCCCCCGCGGGCTGCAGCCAGTCACCCAACCCTGGTCTATATACTCCCACAGTGTGTCAACTAGCTGAAAAGTTTGACTATTAAATTATGCATCTCCAAAGGTCTATTTCTCTGACATTTTTAGACTGAAAGTGGAGAACATTGTGTAAGAATGAGTGATGTCAGCCGAGAAGTAACAATCGGCTTTTATCTTAACTTTTTCATCAGGCATGTAGAAAATTTTAAGATGGGAATGACAATGTATATATATTAGTGATTTCTAAAGAGAAACAACATAAGTAAAATGGCGGTACTAGAAAACACTTATGATTATGAGAACTGAGGACAATTACAATTATGAGTTACAATAACCTTTTAATATGGTACACAATGGACACAAATCAAACATTGTAATATGCTGAAGGTGATGATTAAAATAATAATAATCCATAAACACTGACACGCCTGATACTCACAATAACGCTTGAAACGTTCTGGATAAACAACTAGCTTATTAACTGTCAGACAACCATCTGTGTTTTGCTTGACTGATGAACCACTGCTTTTGTCTCTAACTCCAGCTGTAATTGGCTTCTGTTCTTTTCACCTTCAGCATACAGTAAATCCAAACAAGGCATGTTTCATGCAATAGCACTTTCGTCATTGTGCTTCACATAGCAGCTATACTGTCAGCCATTTGAGCATGTAAACATCCTTTGCATTATCACAAATGTTTTATAAATGGAGCCATCTACAGTGTATATTGATTTATCTAGATACCTCGTGCATGCATTCAAAGCCAGTATTGCTTTATATTATTGGACTGATTATTATCTGGCAGATGTCTTGCAACACCCGGTTGGGGAAAGCTGATTCTGTCACTCTTGAGCTACGAATCACTTATTGTATAGAACAGAATTACTATAATGATCCATCTAAGTGGCAATACTACAGAATATATCACATTTCACATCTATATTCCTGAGATCGTGCTTGAACTCAGCTGAGGATAAGGTAAATGCAGTTGTACTTTTGCACATTAAGCCTAGATATGCTGGAAACCATGTGTGTATTTTGCTCAACACACAGCCTTGAGAGTCCACTGACAGCCACCAGATGATCAGGTGGAGCAGCTTGGGCGCCATGTTCACAGCCAGTGAAGAGCGAGCAGCATGGGAAGTGTCATCAAGGTCAACAGCAGGCCACTGCAGCTTTGTAACAGGACACTCAAGGCAGAACAGGGGAGGAGAAGCTCTGCAATAAGAACGAAGAAGAGTTTTTCGTGGCCGTCACTCACAATAGTTCAAACGGGATGTTCACAATCATGGGAACTTACTTTTCTCCACCACCGAGGTTTTGGACGCTGACGCTGAGTCGCCCAGTTTGATATTGCAGGTGAAGTTGGACTTGCCGTTTGGCAGGTTTTTAAACAACAGCCGGCAGATGTTGCCGGGGAAGATGCGAGCTTTTGCTCGGTGCTTGTAGGGGGCATGCTGCTCCTCCTCTGGGTTGGTGGTGTCCAAGAGTCTTTCCCCTTGTGTGTACTTGCAAAATACTTGGGGTGACTCAGCGGGAAGCGAATATTTGCAATCGAGCCTGACGTGGTTCTCTTCTATCGAGCAGTAAGATAACTGAATCACCTTCTGAGCTGATGCAAAGCCTGGAAGGCAGAGACATATTCACAATGACAAATCACACATTTAGAAAAAGATTATTTGTGAATACAACCAGGAACACACTCCGTTTAGAAAATATGTCATGAATGACCTTACCAAACAAAAGAATTGTAGTAAGCAAGAACATGCTTGCAACCTTCCTGGAAAAACAAACAAACACTGAAATTATTGTACACATGCGCATGTCTATTGTGACATTTCCGTGTTTTAACATACATATTGAATCCAGTAATGCTGTCTGCACTGTGGGAAGATGAGCTGGGCTTTGTTACAAAAACATGAATAATGCTACTTTATCACAAAGGTCCTGACTCGGATTGGCCAACTGTGCCACAATCAGGTGCAGTGTCGCCTTGCTCTTCATGCTGTGCAGTGAAGAACTCGAAAGTTCACTGGATAAATGCCAACAGTGATGCATTCCTTTCCAAAACCACACCTACAAATTTTGATCATTGGACAATTTTAAAATCATCAGTGGGGTTTACAAATACATAATTAGTACATACATTAATTTGCCTGCAATGTAGTTTAAAATATTTACTTGAAAACTGAAAACATTAGAAACTCATTCAGATCATTATTTGCAGTAAAAAATTCCAATCCGGTACAATTTGTTATGTCATAAAAGTCAACATTTACCCCATGCGAGATTCTGCAAGCGATAGCGTATGAATCATCCTCACCTTGTCTGATGCAGTTTTATTGCCCTCCTCAGCGCTCTGCAGTGATGCCAGGGGTTGTTACAGTAGAGGTCGGCTCCGAGAAGAAACACAGGCGAGAGTAAGGGAGGGGGGACCGTGAGGGAGGGGCAGAAAAGGCTACTCCACTCCAGTTAAGGGATATTTATCAACATTACAAAGGCTTTTCGATTGATTTTTTTTTTCACACCGCCTTTTAACAAGAGGACAGAAGTTGATCAGCTGACACACTTCACTGGCTACACCGTCAGTCCTCATTCAGTGTTTGGAAATGTACAGCAGGTCCTTGAGGCCATTCAATCATAATTTAATGTGCAGTTTATCATAGTATGGAAGTTTTTTTCCCCACAATAAATATAAAATGACATGGCAAAAATGGAAGTCATATTTCCCCCCTCGTCGAAATGTGCTGTACCTCAGTAGTTTTATCGACGATACAGTGTGAGTTTCTTTCTGATCCACTTGTTCTGCTGCACTGTTATTGATCTCTTAGCCAATGACTTTTCAATGATTTTGAGAAACTGAAGTGTCACATTAACAAAAGAAAAGTGCAGTTACGAATTATTCGGCACAGTGTCGAATGCCACCGCAGCCTTTAATGAGGGCGGTTTTCACATTTTTTTGGGTGAAAAATCTGCATGAAAACAAGAGTCACTGTCAGCCTGGTTGTTGTTGAAACATCGATGCCGTTACCCTTAATGCTAAACACATTGTATCCTCTGTGGTACACCCTGTACACACTGCTCATCCATCTTTTCAAGGACATTTGCTGAACACCTCCCTTGCCAAAGTAGTCTCTGAGGAATTTGGCAGCAGTGTTGCAGCCCTCTCAAAGACACAAATCCGGGCAGCTCATTAAAATAGCTCTGCGATGTACTGTGCAATTTTGCTTGTATTAATTGATGTCACTCCGACCCACACCTCACAAAAAAAAAAAACATGATTTATTGAATGAATAAAAGCCTGTCATTTAAACCAATAAAAATGATTCCAAATCATATAATATGGTACCTGCTACAATAGGCGAGTGGAATAAACGCAAACCAAAAGTGGAACAAATGTTAAAGTATTGTCACGAAGAGAACATGGATATAAGTACCAAAAAAAAATAAAAATGTCCAGTGTTAGGTCACTTCTTTTTCCCAGAGCTGTATTATGTACCTTAATGTCAATTGCACATGGTTCCGTCCGAATAAACAAATATATATTTTTTGTGTTTTATGACGTTATGTTATCTGTTGTATTATTGTTATTTTATTTTAAATGTGTAAAGTGCAGCTGTTGTGAAAAGCGCTGTATGAATAAAGATGAGGTGGAAATGACTGTGCATTCTAACTCTTGACACTAGATGTCAGGATGACGACACTGTCGTCACTCTTTTGGACTCTATCCACCAGCTTCCGCTGGTGTCGAACTGCGGCACGGGTGTTTAGTTAACAGCATTTCTTTTAATTCCTTTTTTTTTTTTTTTGGTGAGGGGCGGGAGATCTGGGGCACGTCATGAATTAATTCAAATACATAGAAATAAAATCAATACAAACATAAGAGTCAGAAAATCATTGTCCGTTCGCCCACGCGAGTACAAGGAGGCCGACGCGTGTGCGTGTGCGCGTCTGCGGGTGCGTTGGATTATTACCCTGCAGCTCGGAAGCAGCGCCGGATTGTGTCCAACGAGCAGGTAGGACGCTTAAATCGTGCAATTTGACATTTTGAGATCCTGCGAAATATCCCGACATTGGTTGGTTGCAGAAGTGCACTGGGGTGAAGCGGGGGTTTAAATCTGCACTGAAGATGACATGAGACTATGCAGCTGGGCAGTTTGCTGCAGTGCAAAGTCACTGCATGGGCGTCGTCACATCTGCAGCCTACATTGACCCGTTATTTTTGAAGCTAGATGATGTTTCCAAGGCCACGATGATGTTTCATGTTATTGTTGTTGTTTTTGCCTCTGCTGTCTTCACTGCTGTTTTCAGACATCGTGCACATGCAGAACTCTCATGAGGTTCCATGTCTCACTCTGCAGGTGAAAACGTGCTGTGAAGGTTATTGATGTGAGCTGGACTTCGGTATGGTTTACTGCAAACAAATGGCTCCTTACCTGGTCACCACAACATGCCTTCTCTTTTCCAGGATCATAATAACACAGCAAACTCACAGTAAGTCAATTTATTGAAACTGTCTTTGCTGCATGGTTATCAATCTAACTTGGTAATGCAAGCAAGATGCTATTATTTAAAATTCCTGAAATCCAACATGTAGTGGCAGATGAATACAATCCGATCGATGGATAGAATCCAGAAAAAAAGATTATCTGACAAGATGCTTGTTGGATGGTCTTCAGTAACTCTACATATCCGGTGTATGATATTGCTATTTGCCCAATACAAAATTCATCTCATTCTCAACCTGACAACCCGATACGACAGTTCATCAAGACACACATTCAGCCAACTATGGGTAACATGACCAGACTTAAATGATATTGAGTCATGACCTTACGACAGAGAAAGTTCAATGCTGTGCGCCGCTTATGCTTCCTGGTAACCGAAAAGTGGCTGAAAAGTATAAGAGAACACAAGAACTGTTGTCAATTCATTTTAAGGGTACAGAGTGCAAGAACATTCCCATCCCAGATTGCTACTTCTCGATTACTACTCTTATTGTTTATTTCTTCGAACTGCATTACATAGAGAGGCATTCCCATCAACCAACCACTTGTTTGTACCCTTATGATTCGCAAACAAAAAGGTACGGAGATGGTCTCGAAGACCATCAGGTGCACTTTTGTACATTTGCTGACTGTAAACAGTACTTATTTGTAGCCAGGGGTTCAATTGTGAGACCTACGGGGTACATTTTTAAAAAATGGTACCTTAGAGATCAAAAAATGGAGCCCTACAGTACCCTTTTTTTCCCTGAGAGTGGACATACAAAAAATAATAAAACAGTGCACTGTATTAAAATTGCCATTTTGTCTTTGAATAGCGACATGCAGGGCAAACACAAGTCAAAGAGAACAGAAGAGGTCACTTTCCCATTTTCACCATCAACAGCATGTATGAGGCCACCACCCCATAAAATAGCCGCAGGGCAGGAGTACAGCACAGTGTATTTGCGCCATCTGACAAAGATCCTTTTTGTGTGTGTTGGATCTCAAAAAGACAGTCAGTGTTTCAATTGCTGCTAAATGTCCGAAAGCTCATTCGGGATCTTTGTCCTGCTGGGAAATTACTATTACGTAATACTGTAATTTTCAGCATGCAAGATTCCGCTCAAATAAGACGATTCATTTTCTTTTTGTGTCTCTCCAGTGAGTTCCTTCCACACATTTCTTTTCCCTCCGCATGGGCCTCAGATGTTTCCATGCCTGACTTACTTGGAGAGGAACGTCAGGGTGGACTGTGAGTTTCCAGATTCCAACGAGATCCCGGGCCCCTACTGCGAGTATCGTCAGGATAGCAGGCTGGTGGGCAGCACCTACCCCAACACCGTCATCTACGTGTCCACTGAGGACCGCAGGAGGAGCAACGTCAGCCTGTTTGCCCCAAACCTGTGCCGCCTCACCTGGGCGCCGATGGGCGATGAGAAGCCTTACACGTACACGTGCAGGGTTTACCAAGGCACGAGCTGGAAAGAGAACAGCATGGCTGTGCATCACCGTGAGTCAGCTTTTTGTTTCACCCCTCTCCCCCCAAAAAAAGTATATATACTGTATGTCAAGTCACATTCTACTCTCTTGGCAGGGAATCTACCAATCTGCTCAACAATCAGCGTGATGTTTGAATCCGCACCGTGGTTTTTGTCAGTGGTGCTGTTACAGTTCCTGTGGCAGTGGGTCTTCTGAATCCATGAACTTTCCCTGATGGTACAATGGATTTGGTTTGGGGCTCACTTAAGTGTTGAATCAATTTCAGATGATCCTGATTGAGAATATTTCACAACAGGATGGAAAAATACATCTCCGGAGCCTTAGAGAAGCACTTTTTTTTTTTTTAAGTCAGCCACATGTTTTAAATCTTATTTTTGTTTCAGAAACATCAGTAATTTGTTTTGTTTTGGGTTTTGTTTTGCCCCAGGGAAAATGATTATCCGATATGATATCTTAAGACCACATTCATTTTGTTTGTGGTCAGGATTTGGTTTGCTTTTATAAATGAGTCACATTCATCTTTGTGGATAGATACCATTCATTATGTTTTGCATGTTTTATGTTGCACTGGTATACAAATCGATTAACCTTCAGCATATACACTTACTGGCCACATTATCTGGTATGCCCGTAACGCAAATCTATGGAATGTTACAAATACCTCTCAGAATGATGCAATTTGACACTGCTGCAAATTAAAACTAAAATAATAGACATATAGTTAAATCAATAAATACGTCAATAGCTTTTGATCTAAATGATCTTTGTACCGTAAATTCAGAAATTTTGATCCAGCACATTGGATTTTTAGCTGCACCCAATTAAGTGTCCATGCAGTAAGTATATCTACACGTTTTCAAGTGAGGGTGTGCTGCCTTTCAAATTAAGGTAGAGTTCCTTTCATTTTAAATGTTGACTATTTTAGAAGTGTTCCTTTGCCAAGCTGTTATTTAATACTATACCAGACATTGTGGCTCTGTCATATACTCATATAGTACCACAACTATCTAACAACAAGTAGCGCTTAAACTGCATTACAACGCAAATATGATGTTTTCCCCAGTATTAATACAGTACATTTCAAGAAATTTATGGATGCTAATATGCCCAACAGCCTGAACAGAGTAAAGTATCCACTTGTCCAAGACAAAGGCAGTACAACTAATTGTTGGATGGAATGTCTAAAATAGACTTTGACAATCTTGTGATGTCTAAAATCAGGAGTCCTCTCCCTGTTCTTATTCTAAAAAAAAAATATGTAAAAGTATACAAGTTGAAAAATTAATTGAAAATGTATGTTTCAAATTCACTCGAAGATTCATCACATTATTCTTTTTAAACATGGTTGCTATTTTTGGGGGGGTTCTCTGCTATGAGTATTGTTTCACATGAGCACTTTAAAGATAATAAATATTTTTTTTTCATTTAACTATCTTAGACTGTGTTGCCAAATACTGTATGAACTAACTGCTATAACAAAGTTACAGCAATAAAGGTGTAAATCCATACGAGCACGTTGTTTTTGTCTTTACACATTTCGATATGATACTCACTGCGTCAGAGGAAAGCTGGATCTGCAGTTTTGTTCGATCTGTATAGCCACTATTTGCCCCAAAGAGGGCGCTGTTAGCTGACGGTTTAAATTCAGCCATTTTTATTGAGGTCATACCATACTGAAAATATTGAAAAGCGTTCATAGCCCTCTGTTCTGTTTCAACAGAAGCTTTAGCAGAAACAATCTGGATTTAATTGCAATATTTCAAAACTTACTAAGAAATTACTAGTGGATTTTAGGAGTGGCAAAACCACCACTAAGCTTGCTGACGTCATGGCATTAAGATAAAAAAAAGTACAGTACTACACTTGGGCCTACGCTTTCGTTTACTGTGGGTGAGGTGAGCACACGTGATGTAACGCCGATAAAAATACACTACACAAATGTGCGTATGCCTTACTAAATGTGAAACACGCTGTGTATATCATTTTATGTTAGACACTGTACCTTTCCAAGTGCACTGATTGTACAAATTATATCACATCATGGTGAATTCATCTTACAATGGTAAATTGCCTCCCACCCATGACGCAAATAGCAAAAACTGTGACTAACTGACGCCATCCCAAAAGGTTTGTAATTGTAATTTTACAATTGCACTAGGCTGCGGCATGACTAAATGAAGCCTCACCACTCAGTTCGATATTGTGGCTGAGCACCAAATACCAGATGGTGCCAAAGCAAAATTGTTTTACAATACATTGGCTTTGGCCTGAATGCAACAACAGTGAGTAGGTGAATTTTTTTGGGGCAATTACCAGAGGATAAGTTCACTGCCCCCAAAATCCACAAGCAAGTGAATTGGTGAATATATTGTACACAAGCCGCTGTGGGGCCAGGCCTACATTGTGTGACCTTCGTGGAAGTCAGCGCGCAACAGATTGGCATTCAATTTTTTTAGGTGCTCGACAGTGAAAAGCCAATGACCAAATTTTCACCTTACTTGTTGTTACTTGGAACTATTAACTTTTTTTCCGGATAGCCATTTGAGGTAATTGTACCAGCAATAAGAATTTATAGTCCGTGCCAAGCAGAAACTGATCATGAGTTACATAAAAGACTACAGATAAAACCTTTATGTCTTCAAAGTTATTTAAGGACAGCAACATGCATTATCTTATCAGTATGTCAGGTTTATGTGACCATAAAATGAGTCTGACTGTGACTTGAGTCTGACTTGAATCTGTATCATACTTAAATCGGTTTTTGATGTTTTGAATCTTTAAAATAGGGTTGGAAAATTAGTACCATTCCTATAAATAATTTGATTGCAAGGTGTACTTAATTTTGTGGTCAGTGAGTGCACATAGACAGCAAATTTTTTTTTAAATGTACACTATACATACTGTATATTCAGGCATGCAATTAGAAATTTGAATAGACCTTATGAGCTATGCCCTAAAATATTTGATCAGCAGGTAGTCTGAGGGCAACTTGACGACTTCTTGGTTAACATCTCTACCTGCGGTTTTGAGGTTTTGTATTCAAATCTTAGGCCTGGCCTATTAAAGACTCAATAAGAATTTGCATGTTAATGTCATGCTTTTGTCATTTTGTTATAAATGATGTACCTAGATATTGCTGTAGTATGATAAAGTAGTTTTAAAGGCTTCTTCGATCAAGGTTTTCCACTTTATTAGATTATCAGTACGTCTCTTTCAAAATTATGAAACAGACAAATCAATGTCATATTACAAAACAATACATTTTAGTTTATTGCTTTTCTCGTGGCAGACAATATTTACTATAGAAACTAATGGCGAGAATCATCTTACAAAGAGCATATGCAAAAGACAATTTCGGCGGACAAGATTCTGAACATATCCATAAGAAACCGCTTTCAGATATATTTAATTCAAACAAAAATATATGTACAACAAAGTAAATAACATGACAGCAGGGGCAATATATTCCCTTCAAAGTTTAAGAGGTAAAAATATTTTGAGGTATTGAAGGTTCATATATTTACTGCTATAGTTTGAATTGAGATATATAAAAACAAATGGTTACAATCACACATACAGTACAACATTTGGGTATATACACGACAAACGGATATGAACGACTTAAGAACCGAGTACGTACAATAGTCTGACAGCGCGAGTATGTAGGCACAGTGAATTGGCATTTCTTTTGAATGAGATGAACAAGAAATATTACAGACAGCAACAGCTCTCTCTGCTAAAATGTACAGCTAAAAAAAATAATACAGTACATGTTTGCTCAATTCGAATAAGAAGCATCCCTTTAATTTTACATGGAAAACACATTACAGCAAAAAATAAAATAAAATAAAAACAAAACAAAACAAAAAAAAAACAATGACATAAGAATTCCTGAAATGTATTTGCAATCATCTGCCTCATTACTGCATTTATGAACTCAAGGTATGCACTACAGTACAACGCAACACCTCCTATACGGCTCTCATCTTGACATAAATACAAGCCACATTCAGAAAAAGCAAACACATTATCATTGTACTTTAGACAAGAAGGGTCAACAGTCACAACTACAGAAAAAAAATTAATAAATATCACACTGTTTGTAAATTATGTGATACGTTAACACAGGGGTCTCAAATTCACCTTATGTGGGGGTGGGGGGGGGCTGGATATAGAGTCTGGGTGTGTCTGGGCTCAAGTATTCCACAGAAAAGGGGTTCAAGTATTTTAAAAAGTACAACAAATCCAATTTTCTCAGTCTTTACTAACAAATGGCAAAAATCTTTATAAAAATCTTCTTCCGAACCGCTTTATCCTCACTAGGGCCGCGGGGGGTGCTGGAGCCTATCCCAGCCGTCTTCGGGCAGTAGGCAGGGGACACCCTGAATTGGTTGCCAGCCAATTGCAGGGCACACAGAGACAAACAACCATGCACGCTCACACACACACCCAGGGACAATTTAGAGTGTTCAATCCGCCTGCCATGCATGTTTTTGGAATGTGGGAGGAAACCGGAGCACCCGGAGAAAACCCACGCAGGCCCGGGGAGAACATGCAAACTCCACACAGGGAGGCCGGAGCTGGAATTGAACCCGGTACCTCTGCACTGTGAAGTCGACGTGCTAACCACTGGACTACCGGGCCACCCGCTTTATAAAAATGCCTAATCTGAATCTAAGTCTAAATCTTCAAACTTCATACATATCCACTATTCAAAATGCTCTAGAACATATTATGCAATAATTAAAGTTGGGGGCATTTTTCTTCAGAAGAGTTTGATAAGATCGTGGAACTGAATCATTTAAAAAATATATGAAAGCAATCTACAGTATAACACGTCTTCCTCGTGACCCATTTCAAAATTAGAAATTCACTTCAACACAAGATGATTTTGGCCAGTCTAGGAATAATTTACCACTTAACTGCACGTACATACTGTACTCTGATATTAAAAATACAGTACGTATCGCCAGTATTTACTGAGGAGCAAAACAAAGACATTGAAATGGATTGCATTGATAGACCGAAAATGGCAACTGAAGACAACAACTTTAACGTAAGCTACTCTGTGGAGAATCACAAATCATTTTTGCCTTAGCCTGACACCCAGCTGTGTGTGGTGGTGTACACCCTCTGGGGGAACACTTGAGACCCGGCTGCAGGATCAAAATTGAAGTCCAACGCCCCGCCATCCATGAGAGTGTCATGCAGGACGGACTCCATGTCACATTCAAACCTTTCAATGGACATATTGTCCAGATCGCTGGGCAGCCGCTCCTGGTGATGAGCGTGTGGGTGAAGCTCCCTGTATCCGCCGCTGCTGCTGCGGTAGGGAGACATAAACTCACGAGTGGAGTCCAGGTGACCACGTGATAGTTGCATGTGTGTCCTCAAGCTTGACATTTGACGAGGGCCCCCCGAAAGACTGCTCAGACTGGTCAAAGGGATCATGTTGCCGCTATTCAAATCCCGCGAGGATGGAGGAGCCTGATTATGTAAAGCTTGCGGATTTACGTGACGGGCGGCCAGGCTCTGAGCGGGATGGATCATTTTGCCGCCATTATGTACCCCCAATTGTCTCTGGCTGTCGTAGGTGGGCAGTGGACAACGGCCCCTCCCAATGTGAGGAATGGGTGACTCCTTAAAGGGAATCATGTTTCGACTTGTGTCGGCTTCGGAGGACATCAGCTCTTTAAGGAGGCCAGTCGGACAGATATATTGGTTCTCATAAGTGTCATAGTCCTGCTTGTTCTCTCGCAGCGGATGCAGAGGGACAGGGGACATTGAATTCATCCTGGCCTGAGGGTACATGCATTTTCGGAAGTCCTGTTGCGCCTGAGGGTTGTTATAGGGACCGCTCTGAAGCATGGCAACATTCGAGGAGTCAGAACCCAGTTGGGGGTTTTTCGGGAACAGCAGATTCATGTTATCCGCCAAGTTCTCCATGACCATCTCTGAACCCCCCATGGATCCAGACACTTCAGACAGGCTGGGGAGGGGAGGGGCAATCTTACTCCCCCCGGGGTACATAAGGTGACCCTCGCCTTCCCCGAGGTCATCCTGCTCAGAGGAGAAAGGTGAACGACGGCCGCTCAGGGTGCTGGCGTCCGAGCTGGCGCGGGTTCTGAAAGAGCTCCAGGACTCAAAATCCTCGTTGCTGTGGGAGCTTGGACTTCCCAGCCAATTGGAATACTGGGAACCAGGACTGCTCGCTCCTGCTTCAGCCCCGTCCAGGAGAGCCATCTGGATGTGTGAAAAACACAAACGACTCACAAATGCACACACTGTACTGTGTATTGTGTTTACTGTGTAAACATTTATATCCCTAACATGCGTATTTTTTGACAAAAAGCTCTTACATTATAAACGTTTTTTTTTTTTTTTTTTCAGAATAAAATATGTCATGTTACAAGAATTAAGTTAAAATCATGTAATGCATGAGTGTCAAACTCATTTTAGTAGTGAGCCACATTGTAGTGTCCGTTTCTTTTGGAGGGCCATTATGACTGTGAAAACATATAATGAAGTCAGCAATAATGGTTCATTCAACGATTGCTTAAATTCATGTAATGTGGGGATTGGTAACAAGAAAATGCTTCCAATATCTCGCTTATTTATTACATGTGAGAAGTTGAAATTTTGGTACATAATGTAGCAATCATCGTAGAAGTTGACATGTTTGATTTGCTTTCGCGGGCCACATAAAATGATGTGTTGGGCCAGATATGGCCCCCGGGCCTTGAGTTTGACATTTGTGTGGTCATGGTTACAAGAACAAAGCTGTATTTTGTCATGATGAAAAGTTGTCATTTAAAAACAAAGTCATATTTTTCCAAGACAAAGTAGTGACATCATGCATCATAGAAATGGCAAAGTTGAATAAGGGAAGAAAAGTATCTCAACTATCATAATTGTGCTCTACCTTTTTCTTTGTGGCTCTTCCTCGGCTTTTGGCAAACTTGCTGTTGTTGTCCATTGAGGCAGCTCTGCGCCGAGGCGACTTGCCATTCTTCCCTCCCTCTGGGTTTAGCATCCACCATGAAC
The DNA here is from genome assembly GCA_901007745.1 of Hippocampus kuda. NCBI lineage: Eukaryota > Metazoa > Chordata > Actinopteri > Syngnathiformes > Syngnathidae > Hippocampus > Hippocampus kuda. Next base: position 20,623 of record CAAKHF010022712.1, on the reverse strand, counting down.
TTTTTCCTGTTCCCTCATTTTGAATGCGCACAAAGCGGCTATGCAGCGAAAGGTTGTGTCTGATGGAGTTCTGTAAGGGTCGGAAGGTAAATCATTTGAATGTCACAGGTATATCCATTCGTGTAGTCATTCATCGGTCTATTGTCTGTATTCAGCGTTGTACAAAATTGGGGCGGATAACAGATGCTGGTTGTCTTCTCCACTATAAAAACAAAACTTGTAATTTTTGTCCAAAAACATTCATTAAGCTTGGAAAAAAAAAAAAAACCTTAAAATCATAAATTACAAAGCAAGCAAGTTGTGATACTTTTAGGTCGGCTTCCATTACAAGGACGACTGTTCTGTAAACTCTTTATCCATTGATGGGAAATGCAGGGAAAACAATTTTCACAACAGCAAAACTGAAAACATATTGCACTTTGTCGCCTTGAAATTTAGACACAAAAAGCAATGAGAAGGCAATTGTGATATGACTGGAAAATCACAGCATTAGCGAAGCGTCCAATCAGATAGCTCCAATGTCATCTATGCTACTTACAGCTACTTGGGGACATATTTTTTTCATAGCCACAGATTTGCTATCATGTGATAATTTGTATTAAAAGACAGTAAAGTTTTAAAATAATTTGGTTACTTGGCTTGGCAACACTGGATACCATTCACACGGAGTCTGTGAGCGAATTGCAATACAGTATCTAGTTATTTATTATGGTTGTCACTGTCCCTGTCCCCCCACCCCCTCGCCACACCTTCACAGGAGGTGATAATCATATATTTCCCGTGATGTCAGAGCAGTTTTATCAGGACATCTCAATCCCACCCATCTGCTGGTGGCAAAAGTACTCCACCAAAGTGGAAAAGCACACAGAGAAAAATAAATAAATAAATAGATAAAGGAGCAATTTACTCATGGGTCAACATGAGTAAGGGAATGAGTTGAAATCGCCACAGTGAGGGCAGTTTAAAAGCATTTTGCAAATGAGAGAGGACTGCATTACTTTTGGTTCGCCCAAATTGCTCACTTTTTTTTTTTTTTTTTTGTATGCAGCCACTTTTAGTACTTGTGTACACCTAAAGCCTCATATAGTGACTGAACTGTTCTCTAATGATACCATATGGGTCTAAAAAGGGAGCCAGCGGCGCCTTCTGTCATAATCTCAGAACGCGGGGGTGGAAGAAGAGTGCTAAAAAACACAACCATGCAGACGTATTGCACCGTTGAGGCCTCTCGGGACAAAATCTTCCAAATATGACAATACACGTCTGCCAGAGAACAACATGTTGAACGAAACATAAGAGTGGGGAAGTTCCCCTACATGGCCACAATGAGACAAAAGCAGCTCATTGCAGTTACGCATACGGTGGTGCCAGATGTCCTCAACCACAGAATTCGACAGGGCTGAACAAGCAGGGATGTTATGATGCTCACATTCAAAACAACGGATAGGCTATGTGTATTTTATTGATTTGTTTTTGAATAGCTGAATTAAAGCGGTTTAATGTTTGATTAATAGCCGATGAGTTTGAAGTAGACGTCTTTCTATTAGGAAACGCTAAAGTGAAATTGAAAAATTCTCGCATGCCTTCATGTGAAGGAAAAAAAACCCCAAACAAAACAACAAAACGAAAAAACTCTTGTAAAACTTGCCAGTCTATTCATTTGGATGACTGTCGCCACGCAACCACAGCTAGTTCGTCTACTTTGATCCGAGGATGAGAGAAATTTTTTGCAGAAAAATGGGAGCAGGGTGGAGGTTACAGGGTTTGCATGTTGAGAGGGGAGGAGCATGCGAGAGTGAGATGTTGTTGCTATGTGTCCAGGGTCAATGAGTTCACTGCCCACTGAAAACGAGGCTCCTGACGGAGACATGCAAACAGGTCGAATGGAGACTCGTTTGTAATGTACAGTACTCCTTTCTGACTCAACTTCCCTTCTCGGCCCGACTTTTATGCAATAAGGGGTCCAGTGAAGGATATCCTGCGAATGCAAAATGGAGAGAGTGAGGTGGCATGAAAACAATGTTCAATCTGTCTCTGTTTATTGAAATCGAGACTTTTTCCTCCCTCAATATGGATGCAAACAGGAAATAAGCCATTCAACTTGAGTGGCGCAGGCTCACTTACAGACCTGAAACTATAAGTAAGCAACAAGTAGAAGCATGGCCAAGATCACCGGCGAGATGCAAACATCTACGCCCTCTGATTAGTTCTAACAATAGATGACGGACTGCGTGACTGGTCCCCGGGAAGACGCATTCCCTCCTCAGTCTGGGATTATCCTCGTCTGAGACAGACCTCACCTCAACCCGCAGAGAACAAAAGGCATCCCCAGCCTCGCTAATTCAGGAGGTGCTCCCGTCACACACATTAGTGCCCTGAAAGCCCGACCTAAGGTGGCCTGGATGTTCCATTGTCGCCGCACGTCTTTTTAAAATCGCATAGCTCCGGCCCTCACCCTGAAACCACTTTATAGCATTTAAATATCCGACACGTTATCCGAATGTGGCCCATTCGCAAACTTGTACCCATCAAGGTACATTTGCAAGGCCACATTTGGGAGGTTTGAAAATGAGAAATGCTTAGCGACAAGCCCTACTGAGCAATTTGAGCTGTGACCCATACAATAGTAGTCATATAATATGAAAAAAGACCTCAGTTTGTTCTTACCTCCACCAAGCATGATGACCAGAAGTATTGTTTGGAAGCTAATTTGTTGGCTTGTTAGCCATTTAACTGAAAAACTCGACTGATTTTGGACATAAAATTGCTTTTCATTCCCCTGCCGCACACAATAAAATGGAGTCTAGGCCCCACGTCACTCTCCATGAACCAGGAAGAATTGGGCCGATCCCTTCTGTCCATTTGGAACTTTTATCAACAGCTTGTTAACCACTGAGAGCTATTATTGCATTTCAAATGAATTGTCCCGCTTTGTTTGTTACCACAGGAAATCGCTAAATATATCGTATAGTTCCTTTCAACCGCCACATGTCCGTAAAGGGTGAAAGGACAGCTTTAATTTGCATGTGAGTGCGTTCCACTTGTCCTAGCTCGGGTCAGCTGGTGCAAGGCCATCTGAAATGGGACACATTTCTTTGCTGCTGGCAGCCGCTATTTTCAGTTAGCATTAAAGAATGCCACATGTCGGGGCACAAAGTGTACATGCGATATGCGGCTGAATCCCTTTGCAGTACTGCAGTAGGCAAACTACTCGAATGTCGTATCTCCTCTAATCACCCAAACCATTACCAGCAGGCATACCCTATCTATCTACCTATCTATCTGTCTATCAATCTAAAGCCTCAGACCCCTCCCACTAGATCTGAAAACAATCTCATTGACACAGCTGCTGCTCCTTGTGCAGCCAAGCATGAGGTTTGCAGTAACGGCTCCAGGATGAGCAAACAAACAAGGCCCAGTCTGCGGGGGTCAGGTGCAGCCAAAGTGAAATTAGACACACATGCAGTCTGTACAGATGTTGTGCATACTGTAAATAGCACCAGGCCCAATTAGACATAGGACAGAGGAGTCGCCTAAGAGAGAAAGGTTAGAATGATTCGTACAATCCGACCGATACAGATGCTTTGAGGCTGATGTTGATTCAGATTTACAACAGAGAGGAATTTACGCTCAAAGACAATGAAAAAAAAAAACAAAAACCATTAACTGATGAATTTATTTTTAGATTCAATGTAGGTCTAAAATGTATGCATTATATCAGCAATGAAATTTACCATTGGACCATAACCTCTTCTGGCTATTATCACAAGTTACAAAATCTTAAATGGTGAAAACAAGAGCGCTCGGCATTTAGAGATGTTACCGTCAAGGGATGAACCACTTCCTGTCAGTGACTGCAGGTCACTCCCTCCGCCATTTTCTGTCACTCAAAAAGTGGAGTTGAAATAAAAAAACAAACTTGAGTTGAGTTTTGAGTTACACAGCAGATTAATATACTTTTTTTCCCTTTTTTTTTAAAGCACGCACTACCGGCCAGATGAAAATGGAGGACTCCTCATCTCGTCTAGCCGTGTGCCTATAAATCATTAACACTGAGAATCACGCTGCAGGACGACCTACTTCAACCACCACATCAGAACGGCACTGAGAAGAAGAATGAGAGATATGTGCGATAACTAGGCCACATGTGGTCGAGTCAATTTACATGACAGCCCAGTAAAAATGGATTTTTAAAATGTGCCTTTCACATTGTCACATTCGAAAGGGCTTACATAAAAAAACTGCCCAAAAAGGCACACCAACTGTTTGTCCTCCCTGGTGTTATCCTGAAGTATAGGTAATACTCTCCACCGGTTGTCGTCACCACGCGGTACATTTACACTGTATGTTTTGTCAAATTCAGTACGTTGAGAAACAAATGCTGCAAACGAGTCCTAGTTGGTTTTTGCTTGTGATGCACGGCCGCTCGCCAACAGACGTGTTTTCAGCGTTTGTCTCATTACTTTTTGACAAATGTGTCAACCAATGGTTAAAACAAATGTTTTTCTTCCTTTACAGCTTTTTAATTATTTGATATAAATTTAAAAAAAAAACAGTGAGATGTTAATAAAAAAAATAAAAAATAAAAAATTACATTTTTTTTCATGTGTTTAAAGGTTGTGATTTGGTTTTTCGGCAAAGTTCTTTATGTGAACATACGATGCGGGATGGGAGGGATATTATTGTTCTGAGCATGCAAGGGGACAATGCAGTCGCGTACATGCCAAGGATTCCACAGACTCACACATGCTGTCGACCGACAGCAAACTGTATGCAGGCGTCTGAGTCAGCTGAGTGCTTCCCGTCTCCCCTCAAGCCAGAAAAAGTGCCCCTGCCCCGAGCCTCCCTTTCTTCATGGGGTTACTTTAAACTCTCAGCCGGTTTCTTAAGTTCCCAGGCGGCCATCCCCTCTTTTAACCTTGTGATTCCCAAGACAACTGGCTGACAGTTATTCAACGTGCCACTTTCTATCTCATTTCTCATCAGCACCGTGTCCCGGAATGTTCCAAGTCAAAAATGTGTTCCAGAGATAAAAAACTTCAACAACACCAAGACAAATATGTTTGATCTGAGGGTAAATCTTTTTTTTTTAACTCAAAAATGTCTGAACACCTTCAAGTAAAAAATCATGGTTGCAACTCAGTTGCATGGCATTTACAATATACGAACTTCAAAAACTTCAATGCTTTGCCGGGTTACATACCCTTGTGGTTTGAACTTATATAGTGGTATTTTTACAAGTCGAGATGTCATGAAGAGTTTCCAAAATATCTTTTAAATGTGCCATGAGTTCCTCCATTGTCCACATGTGCCACAAGAAGTCGTCGGTTCAAACGACTGCACAGAAATGAAGGGACTAAGAACGAAGGGTGTTTTTCACGTTCTCTGATCTTCTTTTCACGTGATTAAAAAAAAAAAAAATAATCCAAGTGACTCAAAACGCACAATCTCTCCTGGGGTTTTTTTTTGGTCTAAGAAATACAAACAGGGAGAAGGTTTGGCCTGTAGACTACAGATTGAAACTGGCTTTGGTTAATGGGTTCACTAGTTGACAATCTACAAGTCTACTGTACACCAAATAAATCGCAGAGCGTGAGCAAGTGATTCCCCTTCGCACGCAGTTCAACATGTTCCGGGACGTGTTAAATAAATCGGAGGTTATTTGGTAATTCTGTCACTTTTGTGAGCTCAGGACTGTTCCCGCCCCCTTATTTGAGGAAACAATAGCTGTACTGACATCGCGGTTAGCCTGGTTTGCACGCAGCTATTCTCTGATCCAGAGACATCCCAAGGGGGAACAACTCCCCCTCAAGCGAAGGGCCTTCTCTGGTGGCAAAGACATCTTGAGATAGCGTAACAGTAGGAGAGGGGAAGCAAAGAGCTGCCAAGTGAGACCAACGGGAAGCTTTCGAGGCAGCGGCATTGCCCTCATCCTTCTCTCCACCCACCTCAGGTTGTTTCTAGGCGGAGCTGTAGAATCAAACCCAAAGCCCTGCACCAACGACCAAGTCGCTGCCTGCCCTCCATCTGTCATTACTCTCAGGGACGCTCAAGCATGTGGATTCTTAAATCAAAATATCAGCAAATGAAATTAGGGAAAGCATAACATTCAGAAATGTTTAAATGGAATAAAACGGCTGCAAGTCTAAATAAATTCACAAAACATGTATAGTCTGGGTTATAGGTTCCTCCTCCTCTTTTTCCAAACCGGAGCCTTGTGTTTTGCTGGGCGGGGATGTTAACACATGGCACTGTTTTCCATCCACTTGCCAGGAAATGCGTCATAGTTCATTGTGGGGGGACTGCCGTGTTTTTTTAACAGGAAAGTGTAAAAATAACCATTAACAGCAGTTCCAAGGCCCAGTGAGCGTGCCAACAATAGAGTGGATAAGTGGAGAGCTGTTGGGTTGAAACTAATACTGTAGCTTGAAATGTTTTTCCTTAATGAGGATGACATTAAATAATTGTTACAACTGTTTGTCTTCGGTCCATTATTTTCGATCTTTCAAGGTACTATTTTTCTCATTCCGAAAATTCTACATTCATTCCCGATGGGAAATTCAACATATCAGATTCACATGGTCCCTATTTGAAATTCCAAACATTCAGCTCGTTCAGTTCATCTTACGAACAATTTTCAACTTGCCAATAATTGCAATCAACGAAAAATGTAACATTTCGACCATGAAAATTTGCACAAACAACAAACAAAACAGATCCACAACATCGTTCCCATTTCAAATTCAAAATATCCATGCATTTAATTAACCTTTCACGGTTCCCAATGTGTTCACAATAATTTCCTCATTTCACATCATTTTATATAATTCCGTATCATTCCACATCATTCCACATGCATCCATATTTTTTTCATTCAAGTAAAACTTTGGTAAAAAGTGAGGCGAGAGGTGGAAGTGACGGAATAAAGAGCAACCCTCTCTTTCTTCCTGAGCTGTAGCATCCGCTGAGGAAACTCTAGAAGGCAGGCCTACGAGGATGTGAGCACAGAGCTCAGGAATGGAGGATGTTTGACGTTCTTCCCGGCATCTCCTCCTGCCAGCCCCTTTTCCGTCCGACACACGACTCACCAAAAGTGATTGAACTCTTGGTGTCAACTCCCGCATTGGTCAACGGGAGGCTATGAAGAGATCACGGCATGCTTTCTGCATTTCTACTTATTATTACGTCGATATTTCGTTGCGAATGTCTGCTTAAATAAATCGGGATCTTTTTCTTTCAGTGGGGTTAAACAATGGAAACTATATTTGATAGCAAAGGCATTTCCTGACATGAGACGGGTTCCAGGATGTGTGACAATGTTGAAATATAAAAAGGTTGACCACAGGGTTTCTCTCATTCGGGGGGCATTTTAATCAGCTTATGGCAATAGATTCTTTGTGCGATAGGAAAAAAATACAAATGAGGATTACTATCAATCAACAAATGTAACTCAAGAATTACGTAAGGCGGGAGGATGCCTATTCCCAATCTCTAAAAGTATGTTTTTATTTTATATGGGAAATCAGGAAAGGTGCATTAAATATGTGATTTTAACCAAATACACACTTCTCATTTGAAGCATAAATATAATAATAGACCGAAACCTGTGATTCCTAACAACTGTAAGATCACAAGGTCAATGACCATACTGCTTTTTAACTCTTCACCGGCAGGTCATAGCTGATGTTCGAATCTCAAAACTGTGAGGCAGATGCACTAACCACTCTTCACCGTGCTGTCGGGACAATTTGAGACACTGTGTGATATCCATGCATTTCATATTGCGCTGGTCATTATGGTGAGCTGGAGCCTCTCCGGGCTGATTGTAAGTGGGGGGGCACAATCACAGTCACACCGAAGAACAATTTAGAGCAGAGGTCAAAAACATGGTGGTCACAAGCAACAGGTAGCCCCCACGAATCACATGAGTAGTCAGCAGCCCTGTTCTAAATATAGCCTACGAGCGATGAGACGTTGTGGTATCCTAGGGATGTTGTAGAAGTTTGAAAATGGAAACGTAGATTTATAGAAACTTCTTTCAATCATTGTTGATAATTCCTGAAAATCATTCACATGGTCAGTGTCTTCACATAGATGAGTATATTAATTCAAAATAATATAATTAAACAATTTCAGCACTTTTTTTTCCAGAAGTGTGTATGAAACTGGTTCGCTATTCGGATTTACAATAAGCAAGAAGCAGCTCATAGTTTAAAAAAGTTTGGTGACTCCTGCCCTAGAGTTTCGAGTGAACCTATCTTGCATTTTCCTGGGAGGAAGCAAGAGTACCCGTGGAAAACCCACACAGGCATGGGGAGAACACCCAAACTCTGAGATTGGAACCCTGACCGCAGATCTGTGAGGGAGATATGCTCACCACTATTTCACTGTTCTGCCAATATATAAAGGATCTATTAATTTACTGTACTGTTTATTGTATATATTACCAATATCACATGCTAAATAAAAAGTAATACTCGCATAATTAATTTCAAAAGGTGTTGGAGGGTTTGATGCCTTGCTCAAAGGTACATAAGCACTCCTCATGGTTTGGTAAAATGTACTACACTGTACATATTGTGAATATGCAAGTGCAGTGGGCAAGACCTTACTAATGCCTCTTATTGTTTGCATCTCACTTTAGGACATGTTTGAAAGAGAAAAGATGAGTGTGAAGCACCACCTCATATGAATTGAATAGATTCTTCCCTGCTTGGAGTCATGCACTCACCTTCCACCCGGCAGAGCTATTGCTGTCACCTTTATCCTTGAAGTAAGGGACACTCTTGACCATCCAGTCGTAAATCTGAGACAGGGTAAGTCTCTTCTCGGGTGAGCTCTCGATGGCTCTGGTGATGAGGTCGGCATACGACATGTTCCCCCAAGCGTTGCGACGGGAGGAGTTGCTCTTCCTCTGGCTGGAGCTACCCAAGAGCGCCGCGCCAGGAGGACCCACTTGTTGCTGGGGCGCTAGCTGCTGGGGCGGCTGCTGCAGGTGTTGGTGGAGGTGCATCCCCGAAGAGTGGGACACGTGCAATTCGTGCTCCGGGTCCTCCTCCAACAAGCACAGGTTGCGCGGGAACTCGCCGTTTCCCGACGGCTCTTGCTGCACCGATGGAGCCGGGGAAGATGTGGCAGAGCTGGCCGGGTCGATGAGCTCCGGTAGCGGCCAGGTGCAAGAACGCGGCCGGGTGAGAGGCTCAAAGTCCGGGTCTACTTGGAGCGGTGGAGCCTCAGCCATGTCACTGTCAAAGCGGGTCTCCGACTCATGCACTCGAGCATAAACGTGAATGATAATAAATGTCAGGTCTTTAAGGGATCCAGACAAGGTAAACTGGGCCAAGATTGGTTGTTTTAAATCTAATGTGACGTCCACAGCATCCTCCCCTGACTGGTTTTCAACTTCTCAAGCGTGGCGCTCCGTGACAAGAACGGCCCACACGAAGAGTACGATGATGCCATCACGTCCTGTCACATGCTCGGTCATCTGGGTTCTTCGGCGAAATGAGGAGAGGACTCACGTTATGTTCTCCAGGAATGTAACTGATTGTGAATGATCCCATTAAAAGTGGCGCAACAATCTAACAAACAAACAATTTTAATCATAAAATAAAAGAGTGGAAGTTAAACGGAAAAAAATTAAAATTAATAGGAATGAAAAGGTAAAACTTTCATCACAACATTCCATAGAATTACAGGCTAGGGGGCTATACATCACTTATGATTCATACGTCTGCATGGCATTACTCTCATAACAGCGCTTACATTTATTGCCCACAGGACTTCATTTCCAATTCCCTGCCAAGGATTGGCGTTATTAATTGCTGGTCAATATAGCTTGTGAAAGGTCAAACACTGTATACGATACTTTGGTTGAACTACTTTTGCCATATCGTCCATATTGAATCGGTTTAAATTGTCACTTTTGCCAGTGCTGCCCCCTAGCGATGTATGCGAATAAAAACCAAATGCACTGTATTGCACACGTTTTGTTTTTTGTTTTTTTACAGCCATGACTTTAAACATTATTGTCTGCATGTAGGCCCAGGTGTATAAACAGAGACGCTTATTTGCACCGCAATTATCCAAGTTGCCAACACATCACCATGCCACTCATGGACATGTTTAAGGAAAAGTGAACAAAATGTGGAAACGGGAGTGTTTTCAAATGTCAAGCTGTGCCTTAGGAAAGCTTTCTCACACGGTAAATAAAGCAAGAGGGTGACCACTAAGAAACTGCATGCCTCATTGTTCATATGTTCAACACTTCCTCATAAAGAGCACATGGTTCAAGTTCTCTTTAAACTTGTACTGTAAACGAGCCGAGGTCCTTGATGCTCCATGCCAACATAAACCTATTTCACTGCAAGCCAAGCAAAACATCGTCAATCAAAATGACAGACGGTTCTCAACAGCCCTAAAAACAGAGCTTCAACCAATTTATCCCATCGACAAATAATTAGCAAACACCCATTAACAATGTTATTTTAATGATGTTACCACTGCAACTGAAAACATGACAGTCTTCCCTCTGTTGCACACTTTCAGACTGTTAGCCTTCATAAATATTAGTTATACCTCTACTTTCCAATGAAAATAAATGAGGACAGTCTTTAGAATACAGTTGCTTTTTACAATTTATTACATCTAAGAGCTTTTACATGATTCGACTTTCTACACACAATTTTGTTCGCACTGCCTAAAGAGAAAATGGTCCTTTCGTATAGTTTCAGAGATTGCATCAAACAGTCCAAGTTTAGTTTAGGTAGACCTCAGCCTCTTTGAGGACATCCTGTTTTTGATTAAAGTAGTCTCTGAACCAGAAAATATGCTCCTTCTTCTCTTTGACGGTCAGATAGGGGTTTCTGGACAAACCGGTCACCACAAGCTCCATGAAGTGCCGTACTGGTCCCTGCCTGGGGAAGCCCTCCTCCAGGTGCTTGTCCAGGAAGACGTGCTCATGGAAAGGGACACTGGCCTCCTCCTCGAGCCCTGATGAAAGGAAAGAACACGTCATTGTTTCCTCTATAACGTCACAGCAGCTATTGACTCACCTGCTTCATTGTCAATAGGATACTGCCACAGTTTCCCCTCTTTGGTCCACTGGATCATTTCCTCAAAGGCATTTCGGGGCATTTGGTTCGCAGAAGAAGACAACTGGTTAGCAAAGTCGGCGTCCCACAGGGTTGGTCGGGCTAAAAAGCAGCATTATGTAAAGATGGGGAGGGGGAAAAAAAACCCTACATTTAATGGGTATCAGAGAGACATATTGTGTGGTGTAGTATGCATATATCCATATATAGTACAATTAATATTTCAAAACGACTCGTTATCAAGGAGCACATTCATCGATGACTTTACTAAAAAGACTGGACTAGTTTGATTAATGTACTGTTATGATGATAAGCTCCTCACAGATATATAAAAGTATCATAATATATAAGGCAGCGTAGTGACCTAGTGGTGAACATATCTGCCTCAAGTTGTATGTTTAAACTTTGCTTTGGCCTTCGTGTCTGTATGTTCTCTCCCAGCTTGCATGGGTTTAAATAAATTATTACCAAATGTTGCATCCAATCTGTCTTCATCAGTCGTGAATGAGAAAATGTTGAGTCTTCTCCCTGTGAACAAGTTCCTCCTAAAATAACGAATAAATAAACATCAGCATCTTTTCTGCATCACCTGAAGACAGGACCGGTCCCAAATTAAAACGACTTACTTTCTGCGAACGCTGTCCAGCTCTGCAGTGATTCTTCGATCCTGCGAGTAGCCCTGGCCATCATCATCAAAACGGATCTGATTGGCTGGCCAAGCGTTCTGTCGACTGGATTTCCTCCCCACTTTCATATCAGCTATAATCACTCTAAGATATTATTGAGACATTCTTCGTTTTATGTCAGTCAACTGTACCACAACATAAACAACCTAAACTCTAATATTTCTTTCATGGAATTATTTTTTTCCTGACATTCTGTTCTCTTCATTGTATAGCTTTTTTCTTGGCTGCACTGCTTACAGTACGTGAATATGGATGTTAAATGTTTTTGTTGTTTTTGTCCAATTTAGATTTAAGCCTTTATTTCAGGTATGGGCATTATTATCTTTTGCTCTTATATTAGATTTACTACACTGTGCACCTTGTCATAATGTTGTCGTCGGTGGGTGTAAAATTCTAACATAATGACATGATGAGAGCAATGTATGGTGGTCTGACGCTAATGTACCCCAGGTTGTTCACGTCACCCTTCTTGTGAGCCACGGTGATGGCCTCATGCTGCCTCAGTTGCTTGAGCAGCTCAGACTCTGCATTAACGCGATTAGGAAGAGTGGCAGCAGCAGCGGAAGCGGCTGCAAGCAGTTCTGGATCCAGTGAGTGGCTAAAAAAAAAAATCAAAAATAAAAGAGAGAGACACTGCAGTGTTTCTGTTGTGACCAGACAAATAAAAGTAAAAAGCAGTTTAGAAAATGACGGAAAAAATTAAAATCTCCTCACGTCTTAGCTGAAGCCTCTTCTGAAGCCTTTTGAAACATGCTGATGGTGCTATTCAAAGCTGCCGTGGACTGAGACTGGGAGAGACTTTGCTTGACTTTCTCGTTTTTCAACCTCCTCTTGCTGGTGACATCCACCTTCATGGCTTGCAGAAGATGAAGTAGATTCTCTTTCCCACTCTTGGCTGCAATAGGTGAAACTTCTTTTCCCTTAACATCATGATTCTTTTTCACGTTGACGCCATGATTTGACTCATGAAGTTTATTGACTTCACTGGGTTCTTGGGTTGGTTGTTTATTCACTGTTTGGGTTTCTGTGGAATCAGGCCCTTTATCTGCATTATTGGAGTTGTGTGCATTGTCACCCAATTTGACTGAGCTTGTGCTTAAGTATTTTGTCGTACCAACAATGGACCCCCTAAGAGAAGAGCAAAAACATTACGGTATCATCAGTAACAAGCCACTGGCTGCAATTCATCAGTAACTTTTAACAGTTTAGATGCATACGCACTGCACATATGTAGCTTATTACTAGTGAAAATGGTATTCATTTGGATAAATACTGTCGTCAAAGATTATAAAAAAGCAACTCACCTTAAAATTGAAACGGTAGCCTTGTTACAATCTATTCGTGAAATGCGCGACCCATATATATTAAATGATGAATTATGAGCTACATGCAAGGTGCGGGATAGTTGGCTAAACATGATTATTTCAAAATATGCCCTTCCACGCTCCGAACTTGTGTCTGTTGTAACCGCAAAACGGTTCCCCGTCAACTTGAATGGTGGACAGTTCCACGACAAATGTTGATTCTGTTCTAATGCACATAAAAATCAACAAGAATAGTTGAGATAATCTATATACAGAGATTTATCAAATCGATAAAACGTTTTTGTAATATTTTTTAAACACGACCTGAGCATTGTTCTGTCCAGTGACGTACGGTAGTCTCGCGACAACACAACCGGAAGTTGTCTCAAAATGGCGACGGAACACAAGCGCTCCATCACGAATGGAGGTTCCTGTTGCTGTCCGCGGTCTGCCTTGTTATTTGTATTGAGAGTGAAGTGTTATAGCTAAAGATTAGCTTTGCGAAAAATGTCTAATTGCATGTTTCAACTGTGAGTGCTCATATTCGTATTCGTTACTGCTTACACACCCGAAAGGAAAACGTTTATACAGGTAAATAGAAAACTCTCCACTTAAGCTAAGTCACTTCGCTTCCTGGCTAACACACAAGTGCTTTCTCAAGCCTGCTAGAACCTCATAATGAACACCACATACGAATGAGATGTACTTTTTAGGTTAGTTTTTTAAGTTGTGCTGTTTGAGGTACAGCGTTGATGCACGTGAAGTCAATGGGTCGTTTCTTCTCTCCGTTAGAGCGATTTGCCCGCCTTCTTTTCCTTTCACAACTTAACAGTATCCCAGAACATAATTTATCTTTTGTATGTTGAACATTGATCAGAACTTTGTGGTTTTATTTCTGAGTACGAACCAGTGAGTAGATATGTTTAAAAAAAAGCTGTATCAGCTGTTTAAAGTGGTCAATGTTTGAATAAGTTATCATAATTTGGGTTTTTCCCTCAATTATAATCAATCCATTGCACTTCATAATGAGAGGTTGAAGTCCGATCGTTTCCCATTCTCTCTGAACTTTGCGTTATGCATGTATCCTTAATCATGAGTTGTTGCACATGAAATGTATGGAATTATTATTAACTGTGTATTTTGATAGTGATGGCAGAGGAAAGGCGTCAGAAGCAGTGCTCGGTAGTCCTCCCTACAGAGTCCATGAAGGCAATGGCAGAGTCGGTGGGAGTGGGCCAATTACAGGAGGATAGCTGCACAGCTCTAAGTGAAGAAGTCAGTTACAGAATTAAAGAAATTACACAGGTACACCACAGACATGTGAGGCAAAACACTAGAACGTTTGTGGGTGTCACCATTGTTAAGCGATATGCAATAATTTTTTTTTTTTTTTTTAAGGATGCTCTTAAATTCATGCATCATGGGAAGAGGCGTAAACTAACCACCAGTGACATTGATAATGCCCTCAAAATGAAAAACGTGGAGGTAAGGGGGAGAACATGCTTATTATATGAAACCACTAAATTTGATACATTTTTTTGTGTAAATTATGCATTTTAAGTAGATTTTGCTCTTCGTAGCCCCTTTATGGATTCCAGTCGCAAGAGTTTATCCCTTTTCGTTTTGCAAGTGGTGGTGGCAGAGAGCTTCATTTTTATGAGGAAAAGGAAGTGGACCTCAGTGATATTATTAACACACCTCTCCCCAGAGTTCCGCTGGATGTGTCTCTTAAAGGTATACCAAAAATGTTTTTCTGACTGTCTTACTCGAGTGAACGTTCCTCAGTCTTCTCATGTTGCTGTACTTCTTTCAGCCCATTGGTTAAGTATTGAGGGGATTCAACCTTCTATTCCGGAAAATCCACCACCAGGTAAGACTGTCTTGAAACACAATGTAATTTAAAAAAGATGGGGAAAGATGATGACTTACTTCCAATGCACTGCTTTGTAGCACCAAAAGAACAACAAAAAGCTGAATCTACTGAGCCTCTCAAAGTTGTCAAACCCGGTCAGGAGGAGGATGGTACCATTCAAGGCAAAGGTCAGGGGGCACCGGCTGCTGATGGCAAAGGTCACAATGTTGTTTTTATATTCAAATGTGACATTCATGGAATTCCTCCCATAAAATGCTCATTTTCTTTGAAACTGTCTTTTATTCATTCTGAGTATATCGATTTCAGGAAAAGAGAAGGGTCCCATCAGGTTGAAACCTCGCAGCACACATGAACTTTCTGTGGAGCAACAGCTCTACTACAAAGAGATCACTGAAGCATGCGTGGGATCCTGTGAAGCCAAGAGAGCTGTGTGTACATTACTATTCATCTTCACCAAAACCTAGATAACAACTTGACATAAAATGTTCATTGTATGATAAACTCTCATTCAGCACGTTACATGCAGAGAAACAATTTACTTTTGTGTGACTTTGTGATAACTTTGTAACTTTTAAATAAATTAGGAATCATTTATTTATTTGCTCTATGTTTTGCCATCCAGGAAGCCTTGCAAAGCATTGCCACAGACCCGGGACTGTATCAGATGCTACCAAGATTCAGCACCTTTATTTCAGAAGGAGTGAGCATCTTTTAAAACTCCTGTCACATCGTTTTTCAATTTTATTAGCTTGTTAAATGCTCTCGTTTTGCTCTTGCGGTAGGTTCGTGTTAATGTGGTGCAAAACAACTTGGCTCTGCTGATTTACCTCATGCGGATGGTCAAAGCACTGATGGATAACCCCACGTTATACCTGGAGAAATATGTGAGTAAAAGGAACTACGGTTTATTATTAGTTGGGACGTACTGTGTACTTGCGTTGTTTTGTTTTATGGTCATTTTTTTCTGTTATTTTCACTGTAGCTGCATGAGCTCATTCCGGCTGTGGTGACATGTATCGTGAGCAAGCAGTTGTGTTTGAGACCAGACGTTGACAACCACTGGGCTTTACGGGACTTTGCCGCTCGTCTTATGGCGCAGAGTTGCAAAACCTTTAGCACCACGACCAACAACATCCAGTCTCGCATCACTAAGACCTTTACTAAGGTGACTTTTTTTTTTCCACTACGCTCATTTTAAAAGAGCAGGGTTTGTCCGTTTTAAAAGTGGGATTTACTTTTTACTTGTACTTCCTCTAAATGTGCTCATAGACGGCATATCAACCCATGGCAGACCTCAACGAGACGTCTGTTTTCCCGCAAGAAACGCATTAGATAGAAATTTCATCCCAAAAACCAATATTGTCACAGCAGCAATATTCATAGACGCACACACTCAGGTTGTGCAAATAACAGAGTACTGTACAAACAAAAAAACAGGAGCGGCATTGAAATACTTACATGTAATTGTCATGAGTAAATGTTGACTATTAATCGACAGGGGGCAGGAAAAACACTTTGAGAACCAGAGAAATGAAATGAAAGGCAATAAAAACCTGCATGTAAGAAGACAGTTCAAATACAACCGAGATGGCTGCTGCTAAGAAGAGCGACTATTACTCCTAAAGTCATATGCAGTTGCCATCTGCCTTATTCAACTATACAGGCCTACTCCTCCAACTTAAAAAAAAATATGTGAGGTGGTAATAACATTGATTATTATTTATGAGTGCAAATAAATAAATTCTTCCCACGCTTTTTTTTTTTTAAACTTGATTTGTGTTTTTCAGAGTTGGTTGGATGACAAAACCCAGTGGACGACGCGATACGGCTGCATCGCTGGACTTGCTGAACTGGGACCTGATGTGAGTTTTCGGCTGGCTTCCTGGTTTGGTTTCTTGAACATTGTTCGTGTTCCATCAGCACAGCTCTTCTACCTTTGTCCCTAAAGGTGATCAAAACGTTGATCCTTCCTCGGCTTGCTGTAGAGGGCGCTCGCATCAAAGCAGTGATGGAAGGACCAGTGATCTCCAACATTGATAAGATTGGAGCGGACCATGTTCAAAGTCTCCTACTGGTATTAACATCATAGTCATAGGTTTTATGTGAATTAGTGCTCATGTTTGTGTTTAAGTTTATAAATTGGGAAATGTTTACGTTCCAAGAAACACTGTGCCAGTGTCATTGCCAAGATTCGACCTCCACCTGACAGCGTGGAACAGTATCGGATCGACTATGGTTACCTCGCACCCATGCTGTGCTCCCATGTAATGAAGGCTCGGACCCAAGCTGCAATGCAAGCTCAGCAAGTCAACAGAACCACGTTAACAATCACACAGGTACACTGACATTTGATGACACAGCGGCACCATGTTTTGTGTTCTTACGAACGTCTGCTAGCTTAATGCTAACGCATACTATAAAATGTTAGACTGGCTGACAATGGATGGCTGTTTGCCTTGCAGCCTCGTCCGACCCTCTCCGTCTCACAAAGTGGACTCAGTACATCAACAGGCCCTCGCACTCCCAGCATCATTAAAGTTCCAAGCTCCCTCACCCTGATGTCGCCAAGACCAGGGACCCCATCACAGCCATCGCCCCCTGCCACCAAGTATATCGTCATGGGAACCAGCGCAGGAGCCGCCTCAACGCAGCAGGTACATTTGCATTTTGTAGCAATCGCAGTTGCCTTTATAGAGACTCAAGTAGTCTCGAAAACAATCGAAATTTGGTTTCAGTAAGCGCTCACGCTTCATGAGGGCGGGAACTGAGCCCTGCCGCTATTAGCGCGAGTAAAAATGCTTTAGAATTGTCTCTATAGGGTTTAAAATCCAACTACAAACTATGCTCCCTCCCAAAAAACAATTTAGTAGAATTTCAAACTCATTTTACAGCACTACAGTATACAAGCATTCATTTGTGTTTGTATCATTTCCCCAGCAGGTAATCACCATCAACTCTTCCCAGTCTGCTTCAACGGTTACAAGCACCGTACCCAGTGCCACGTCAACCTTGCAGCCCTTGGTCAAAGTAGAACCGGGAAGTGGCCCCACACTCCCCGGTTCGCGACCCATGCAGAAGTACATTGTGGTATCACTTCCCTCATCCAACTCTTCCATGGAGAATAAGAGTTCTGTAATCCCAACACCCATCTCAACCACACTAGAACCGACGGGGAAGACGGACCGTTCAGAGTCTCCCGGTGCGAGCACACAGTCGCCACACTGACACTTTTTACTGGAGATTTAACATGCATTCAAGGACTGTGTTTGGGGTTGACGCGAAAACTTCGAAATGGTGCAAAGGCAGGTGTTTAATCGTACACTGTAAATATATGAATGCCACACAAGAGGCAATCTGTCACAGTTTCTTCCTCAGTTCCAATTGATTTCATGCTTTTTTTAATTTTTATTTTTACCCAAAAAATAAAATTTCACTTTGTATTTGTGTTCCTACTTGTTGACGTGTGGATGTCTCAATTGTACAGTCATTTTTGCCATTTAGATTTTATGTCTCCTCACACTTCCCCTAAGCAAAGCCAACGGTGATTACCACAAGTTCACAATTAACATTCAAAGAGTATATTTGAATTGTCAAAGTAACCTGTTTATTTGTCCTTATAAGTGTTGCGATATCTAGACTCTTACTTTGTTGGCACTGATACTTGTCAAACGGCCTCAGGTGAAGTTTCAGGAAAAACGTTTCCTCTACAGGCGAACTGCAATTATTGACATCTCCCGATCGCGGAAAGGTGCATTTAGTTCAGGACAATTAGTTGCCTGCTGCAGTCATGAACTTTGCTATTCGACTTGCAACAAAAGAAGATTTTAAAGACATATGGAGACTGCTCAGGGTGAGTCTGATGGATTCACAAATTATATGTAGCTAACATAAAATACATCTACAGTGTAAACAAAAGTATCGCCGCTTATGTGCTCCTTTTTCTAGGATTTAGCGACCCATCTAAAAATGCTCGACCAAATGGTACAGACATATGAAGGTATTATTTTCCAAAATCCATTTCACTTGACATAACAGACTACTTGAATGAATGCCGCCTTTATCCTGCAATTCCGAATACAGCCAGTACAGTACATTTACAGTTACATGCGCGTGGCTGCACCTCTGTGAGCTAATTACGCCGTACTAGCAATAATAATAATAAAACATCTCATTATGTATCATAAATCTTAGCCATTATGTCGTATTTGGCAAACATTTTGATTATTTTGTAGGTTTTTGATCTTTAAATGTTTAGAATGTTCAATTCCCGGCTCTCTCGTTGTGACGGCTTTGCTTGCAGTGGTATTCCGCACAATGTACAGGCATCCTTGAATTTTTTTTATTTTTTTTTGCATCCCCCCCGTGAAATGTTCTGAGTCTTTGCCCCCAGGTGAGGGTCACGCAAACAGCTCAAAAGACATTTTGTATGAACCCTTTCTACAAACACCTGCTCGCCTTTTCTCGCTTATCTTGCTTGCCGACAGTACAATGATGAATTGTTTATTCATTTTTTTTATTTTTTAATTTATTTTGATTTAACTTCAGAAGTGCAACACCACGGTTTCAGCCAGAATCCCTGCTTTGAGTGTTTTGTTGCAGTGGTGCCAGATGAACATAAGTCTAAAGAAGGTAAAATGCTTCCATCTCTGTAACCTGCCTGTCACCTCAACAACCGTGCAGTTGTATCCACTTTATTTGTTGAAACTGTTTTTGATGATGGGCTCCACTTTAGGATTCACAATTGTTGGATGTGCCCTTTACTTTGACGTCTACGACACATGGAAGGGGCAGTCCGTGTATTTGGATCATTTTTATGTGATGCCAGAATTCAGAGGTAAAACGTTTTTCAGCATTATCAACATAATCTATCCATCCATTATCTGATCCGCTTATCCTCACGAGGGTCAATACATCTTTATTTGTCTAGCGCTTTCACAATAGCTGCAGCTGTAACAAAGCGCTTTTCAGAACAATTAGCATAAAATAATAATACAACAGAAAACATGACAAAAACATTGTGAATCAACAGTAAGTATTGATTCTTATTGGTCTGAACCTCACATATTCATAATCCCTGAATTGACAATCAATTTGTGCTTGTTCTTGATGTAAAATGTGCACTGTTGTTTTGTCAATAATTGTCAACCATATTTTCTGAAATACATATACAAAGCCTACTTCTGACACGCAACTTAAAATCCACTTTCATGCATCCCATAGGGCTCATTGTCAAACCCGTTTGTTTCCAAGTTGTGAAAGTCAGGAGTGTCAGCAAATACCTACAAGCCTTTGTCAGTACTAGATTTAGTCTTTTTTTGTTGTTGTTGTTGTTTTTTGAGGGGGTTTAAGTTTTGGATTGAAATACAATATTCCCTGCATCATCAGTTTATCGTTGTCTTCTCAGGATTTGGCATAGGAAAAGCTTTACTGAGCGATGTTGCTAAGGTAAGAATGCTTCAAAGTTGTCTGTTATTGACAAATTGAGAGAATGGAAAAAAGAACAAAAGCAACTTATTTCTGTGTTGCTCCATGTGCTTAGTGAAGAAGGAATTTCGGGTGGATGGTCACTTTAAAGCTTTGTCTTGTTTGTGCAGGTGGCCAAAGAGAAGGCGGGTGCATGGTTGCAGTTGAATGTGTTGGACTGGAACACTCCATCACTCGACTTTT
>CAAKHF010022708.1:0-10718 GCA_901007745.1 Hippocampus kuda | reverse complement strand
CCCCCGCCGCCGTAAACATAAGGCATGTGTGAAGGAAACAAAGCTAGGGGTCCGAACCTTAGGGGTCTTAATCCCGTCTCTGCAGAAAATAACCCCGGGGTTACTAACCACAGAGACGACACCTCCACTGGGTAAGGAAGTCGAGTCTCCTCCCCCCGAGGGACCGCCACCACCGCAAACTCCTCCAACCTCTGTCACCACGAGGGAGGCAGCCAGAGACATGCATCTTTAAATCTTGCCAAGGACAGACAAGGATGGAAGCGGAGGGAGGATGGATACGGCTGGTTGCAAATGAGGGGAAGCTGCCACCTCTCTCCCCCCCGGTCTCTTCTCCATTCAAGCTGGCCTCCTCACCCGCAGCTACTACAAGCGTCTCCCCCTCATGTCTGGCGTTGACTTCACTCTTGTCCTGCCATCTATTTTTTATTTTTTTTCACTCCTCCAAAAGCTTACTACAACTCCGGCTCTCGGTTTCCCTTCACCATTCACTTGGCTCTCCCTCGCTCCCCTGCCTTCGCTCCCTTTTTCTGCCTCTATTTAAAGTGCATGCATTACTTTCAGCCCATGTAAAGTGGACAGGGAGAGCAGAACAATGGCTGCCTTTCAGTTGAACGGCACAGCTTTGGTGATGGAGGTAGTGGGGGCGACATTGGCTGCTTGTAGTTTTCTCTCCTCAAGCAGGCAAAGGCAGCAAGCTTATTATTGGCCGGGAAGAATTTAGTCGCTTTTCTACCGGAAAAAAAAAAAAATGCACCTTTATTATTCGAAAACTGCTGCTACCAAAAAAAAAAAAAAAGAGCCTAATTTAATACAAATTAAATGATTTAATTACGGATTGGAAAAATAGACAATTTGAATTAAATGATTAGGTCATTAATATGCTAATCGCTCATTTGAATGAGCTATGAAAGTAAAATATTTCCTGATTATTTGGCATTCGAGGCAGCATAGATGGATTTTTGTCATTTCTGTCATAGACGTGGTTGGCAAATGACTCTCGGTATGATTTCATACATTTTATTGGCAGCTTATTTTCACAAATATGGATTTGCCTGCCACAATTCTGTTGGTTTCTTTTTTTCATTCCCCTGCATGCAAAGTGCCCATGACAATATGCTCAATTTTAAAATGTTATCTTTTGGCAACTTTACAGTGCCAATGTGAGAAACGGCAGAGTCTGTTTCACTTCTGAAAGCCCCACATAAAAGCGTGCCGTCTGACTGTTTCCCAGCCGGTCAAGACGAATAAGCACACGAATCATTTACAACCCGGCTGAAACCCATCAATTAGGTCTTTATTCACGAGCTGGAGATGTGTTCCCTTGTGGGATCTATTCTCCACACTGTGGTCCAGCTAGAAAAACATCCAGTCACTACTCCCCCACGACACCCCCCCACCCCACCCCCCCCCTGAGTTAAATAAGGAAAATGCTGCAGAAAGGTCCGAGCGCAGCCAAACATGACCAGAATTATCTGTGGAAAATAAGTCTGGCATTAAGGAAAAAAAAAATGTCAATCCCAGTTGCTCCCCTCACATTTTCCAGCCGGATGGCGACAGAAACTAATAAATAAATAAATACAATTGGAATCCTGAAGTCTTTTGGTACTTTACGAGCGGGTGTGGTTCCTGTAAAGCCAAAGGAAGTGGGACAGTAAATGAATTTAACAAGGTCAAATCATCCAGAGCAAAAAAGGGCTGGTTGAAACCGGCAAATGGATTTAAAACTGTGCACATGAAGGAAGGGGGGCCGGGGAGGTGGTAGAAGAGCAGAGGTCCCAACGAGCCTCCCTCAGCAGCACCGCTCTCTGGTCAGCGGTGATAGCTCAACCAAGCGTTACTGCAGGAACAGCTGCTTGTGGGCCACCATCTTACAGAGCAGAGAAGCCCCTGCAAGGATACAGCAGCGCCATTTTCCCCGTGTCATCTACAAGATTCCTGGAATAGCGTTTTGGTTCTTATCAGTACTGGCAGCAACCCTGTCAATTAAAACCAATCTGGATGCAGTTTGATTAAATTACACTCATGCCTCCCGTGCGTCCATGTCCAGCCAAGTCTGCGTTGCTCATATTGACAGACACGTTCAAATCCACTTCAGAGCAAAAACACAACACTTGAAGTGACTTTACCCAAAGCGGCAAATTCACTTAAGAAAAGGCAAAGGTAACCGCGCGGCACTTTGCACGCCATTGATGTTTTTGAGTAAGCCACTCGGCAATGCAAAACAGCCAAGAAACTTAACTAAGTGACTCGCAGCCAAAGAAAATTGTTGGGGTAAAAGATCTCTCTTTGGACATGAAGTTGCTGCATAAGCCAGTTAATTCCTAGCAATGCGTCCAAGTTCTTTACAAAAGGGTTGAATACAAGACAGATTGTTCCGCTGATAGCAGCATTTCAGCACTCCATCTGACCTTGGAGCGATTACTGTGAAAACAAAAACCGGGGCATTAAGATCTGGGTCCCAGTCAAGGGAGTAAGGAACGTGAGAGTGAAATGAGACCGCCTGCTATTAACTGCCGCCCATATTTTTCAATTTAAGATGACATCCCACTCCAGTGAAAAGGGCTCTTAAAATGGAGACATGTAGCCAGGTTCCGTATAACATACAATATAAAGTCACTCGGCAGTCACAACATTACATACACCTGCGCCAACTAATGAGGACAGATACAAGAATGCTTCCTTTACAAACATAGCAGCCACTAAAACAGCTTTGTCAGGGCCAAAACGTCAAATTATACTCCTTCCAGTATCCACCTGCCGCATTCAGATAAATCAACAGTCACTGAGGAATTGAAGTGAATGTATAAATAAATGTTAAATTTTTACACAAAACGCGGTGGGGAGAATGATGGAGCCGAGTGATTTTGACAGTCAGAGCGGTAGTCACTTGAACATGTTTGTCATTGTGGTTATAGTTTACGGCAGTGTAGAAAGGGCTCGTATCCGATTACCGGTATGAATTTTATTTAGCTTCAATGAGGCCAAAATATTAGAAGCACTTGTAAATATTGTTTGCCTAGAGAGCATAAGTCCTTCAGTAATTTTAAATCACTGTCATAATATCACCAAAAAATAAAAAATTAAAAATCTGCAAAGATTGAATTGAGGCAACTGGGCTCTTCTTGTGTAATTGGTTGCGTTTTTTTTTTCTTTTTGTGTTTTCCGAAACCTTTAAAAATGACTCAGGCAAAGATGCTGTTGCGCTAACGACATTAAGATATCCTTTATTTGTCCCACACTGGGGAAATTTACAGTCTACAGCAGCAAGATTGTGGGTAGAAATAAGAAAGAAGAAAAAAAAACACTGTTTAATTAAGTGCAATATAAATACAAATATGGATAAGGTCGCAGTGCTATTAACAATTGTTTTTCACATCATTTAATTATTTATTTATTTATTTATTTTATTTTATTTCTTTATTTTTTTTATTCAGCAGCCTGACAGCAGTTTATTATATTTTTATATAGTTTACGTAATGAAATGCCCCTCTGAAAATGTGAATACTGCTGAGCGATATTATGTAGAAAAAAAAAGGGAGAAATTCTGTTCAAAAGTGTAAGCTGCCTTTACTTGAATAGGGTTACATATCCTGTTTCGCGCCTGACCAACAATATTTCTTCAGTGTGCAGTGTAGCGGCTCCATGAGGGTCACGGCCAAAAAGTCCTCGGCTCTCCACCGCCGCCACACGCCGAAAGAGCAGCTGCTCTGCCAAGCACATTGACTCCACATTGACTGCTGCCTGCCGGCCTCATTTTCTTGTTTGATAGAAAAAAAAAAAATCTAAATGGAAAGTGCATTTACAGGTCTGTTGAGAAAACACAATGTGACATCTAAACCTTGACCAAACCAAGGAAAAAAAAAAACAAAAAAAACTTTTTCTCATTTAAATCATCCCTGCTTGCAAACGTTGTTTTCTGTTTTTCTGCCTCCTCCTCCTGATCGCACTCTGTCGCCTCCGCTTTTGGACCTCGCAGCTCAAGTCAGAGCTGGTGGCTGCCGGTCCCGCAGGCGAAAAAGACTGCAGAGCAGGGGGTCATTAGTGAGAACTAATCAGTCCTCCGACAGAGGAAAAGAGCAGACGAAAGAGAGTAAAAAAAAATAAAATAAAATTCCAGTAAAAGACATGATAGATCAGCATATTACCATATTGTCAAACCCTCAGTCATTCGTGCAATCTAAGCTAGTCAACGTGTTTTTAAAAAAAATATCAGCATTACCCTCAAATAATATTGCACAAAATCATATTTCCATGTGGCCCCTCGGGAGGCCACACAAGCAGTTACGGTGTGCGACAGGTAACAAGAAGCCCAATGGAGAGCGTTGACAGGAGTCCATTTGTTTTGGAAACCAGCCCTGATATTTGCAAAACATAATAACGCAAGCTGAGACAAAAAAACAAAAAAAAAAACAAAATAAAAAGGAATGTTCTTTAAAACATATATATGTATACAGTATTGTTAAAATGGACTATAAAAGTATGTTTTTCAATTCATTAATGCTGCTAGAATGTGACTACTTTCACATGGGCTAGAGAAGAAAACAGGATATTACGGGCACAAATTCAGTTTCCAGACATTTTCGTCCTTGATATTTTTTCACTCTCTGTCATGCCGCCACGTGGCGCTGGGCCAATTTTTGCACACTCCGTTTTTCAACAATTTACATTGAATTGTTGAATGATCACATTGAACTGTTTTGAAGTGCTGCTGCTGGTGTTGTTTTGTTAATTGGTTTCTTTGAATTTTCATGCAAAATGTGTCTTTACAAACTACGCGAATACAATTTTTAAAAAAAAAAAAATCCTCAACACATACAAGCGACACGCCTTTTCCTTTTGTTTGTAATGCACATTGGCTAAACCTAATTCGGAGCTATTCTCCACATATTCTGTAGGGTATTTTTTAAGCCTTGATAGGCTTAATTTCTTTAAAACACTCCAGGGAACTGAATCAATTAATTCATTCCATCGCAAATTTTAATCAGAATTGGCTTTATGTGTGCCTAGATGTATTTTTGAGGCCAATTGCAAAAGAGTCTTGTACCTCTTCTAACATATCTGGTTTTTGAGATATTTTCATGGTTTGTTTTCAAGTGCGACCTAGAAAAGCTCGCGCAATGTGGATGTTACAATAAGTTTATAGATATGACATTTCAGAATAAAATTCCACCGGTTGCTGAACCTAACCCTTTTTTCATAAATATTACTACATACTGTATATCACAATATATTATATTTTTGGTACAGTAGTTGTAGTAGTTGTGCCAGTAGTATGAAAACATTGGAGTGCTAGAGAAAATATGGGGCGATTCAGAATGAGATCAAAAAATAAAAAAATAAAAAATCAAGGAAAGTTTTACTGGCATTACGATACGATAACCTTTATTAGTCTCGCAATGGAGAAATTCCCAATTCACAGCAGCAAAGATGTCATTTCTGATGAAAAAATTGTTGACCAGCATTATTTGTCATTTTCCATACACAATGGAAAGCAGGGAATGCTGAGAAATGTGTGTTTTTCCACGCCGATGTTATTTCCAACCGAATCTTTAATGACAACAAAAAATTAATAGTGGGTGACAAAAAAAAGGTGAATAAAATGACGACTAACGTGGGTAGAACATACAATGCACTGCGTTTTGCCTCACTTGCTTCGAAAAATATAATCACCAAGCAATTCCACACGACAGAATTCGTAACGGCCAATGAATCGATTCTTCAATCGATCTGAAAAAAAAAACACACACATTTTCTCTATTGTTGATATCTAAAGTAATTTTAAAATGGTTTATCAAATTCAGATTTTAGGACAGATTTTTTTTTTTTTTTGTAAATCGAAAAAAAACTCAAGAGGAGAGTCACGATTCTCGCACATTACCGCCACCTTGTGCTTGATCCATCTTCCCCGCACTCAATGAGTTGAAATATGGCACTGACAACACAAAAGAATTACGGAGATGCTCAAAATAAAACCGGTGTTCTAAATAAAACAATTCTTGGAGCAACAACAGTTTCCCTCCGTTTGGTTCATGTAAGAAGTGAACAACAATGTATGTAAATCACTTTGAGTCATTTGCACGGTGAAAACCGCACCGGCTGTCATAAATAACACCTTCAAACTTTCTGCGCTCCCGTCCTGTGACCTCCCCGAGTCATCCTGACCTCTTGAGAGTCCGCCATCGCATGCAGAGGGACTCCCAAAATATCTAAGCGTATTCATACATGAGCAAGCGCCCGGACAAGGAGATAGAGAGGCGACAAGGGAGGAAGGCTTAGTGCGAACATGTCGCAGAAGAAAGGGCACTCGTCTGTCCTCTCATTCGAATAAATACTCACAAGCAAAGGCAGCCGGCTGAATGGCAGAGGACAAACGCCGCCCAAGAGAAACTTCTCTTTATTTAGAAGACGTTTCGAGCTGAATGAACCCTGCGAGGACACCTATTAAGACTTCTCCAAACACTCCTCGACTGGCCAGAACGCAAAATGAAGGCGGAAGACAGATGGAGACGTGGCTCTAATGACAAAGTGAGGTTTTGTAAAGTTGACTTCAAGTTCTTGGACTTAGAGTGGAATTGGTAGACAAAGATGGATTGAAGCCAAGCAAACAGCCAGGAAATCCCCTCAGCCTCCGATTGCCAAACGCTTGCACTGATGGAAAAGTATGTTGAAGAAATTCAAACCTGCGTAACCTTTTTTTTTTTTTCTTTTTTCTTAAAAGCTGAAAGCTCCCAAATTACTGAACCAACTGCCCGCCCACGTTACACGTACACTCACTGGAGCAGTTTGAAAATCAGTTCTCAAAACCACCTTCCCCTCTTTTACGTTCTCGGTCCTGCAAGTTTTGTTGTTGCTTTTGTTTTTACATCATCCTGATAGTCAGTCTTTTATTGAGTTTCATTGTTTTCATCTTCTGGAATATTACTTTGTTTTATATTCTGTGTGGTGAAAATTATTTTTCGGGTACTTTGGTCAACCGTGTTTTTAAATGTGCGCTATAAAGAAATTGGATCTGGACTGGACAAATAGTTCCAAGTTCGGGTACAGTATTCTTGACCATGTGTTGTAGAAGTCTAGTTTACATGGTTTCACTTAATGAATTGACATATTTTAAAGCAATACTTTAATTTGGAGGTGATTGTGATCGCACTGAAAACAAATATGTTTAAATTGTGTGGCTTTCTGCCCGGTAATGAAGTTGGAGCGTAATATGACATATAAGGACGTGGTACGTCCAACTTGGGCATCATAAATCAGAAACCAAAGAGATTTTTAGACAAACCAAACACATTTGGGGTGATTAATTCCCTCAAGCTAGTCATTTTCCAGCCGGGAGAATCTGCGGTTTTGGCGAGTGGAAAAACGAATGGCGGCTAAACGGTTCCTTCTCCAAGAGTTAGCCTGAAATGATGCCAGCTTGACACTTTTCAAGTCACCTGCTGCATCATTTAGGACGCCTTGCTTCATTACAATGGAGCGCACTGGACTCCCAGAGAGACGGGATCACTTTTCCGTGTGCGGAGCTGACACCGAAATTGATCGAAATGGCCTCAAGAACAAAAAAGCGGGAGCAGCTTCCACCAATAAGGGCACACAAGGATGAGTTAGATGTTTGTCAGTTGGCCTCATCAACAGGACAAGTTTGGTTTAGGGCAGTTAACATGACCTGGACGGACGAGAGTCAAACAAATGAAGCGAACTTGCATATGGCCCGACCCCCGATTGGAAATAGCAACCTTACAAGATCTTAAAA
This sequence comes from Hippocampus kuda, assembly GCA_901007745.1. Classification (NCBI taxonomy): domain Eukaryota; kingdom Metazoa; phylum Chordata; class Actinopteri; order Syngnathiformes; family Syngnathidae; genus Hippocampus; species Hippocampus kuda. Next base: position 2,968 of record CAAKHF010022708.1, on the reverse strand, counting down.
ATAAACACACACACACACACACAAAACCTGTTTCCTTCCTCGAGGCAAAACGCGGACTTTAGAGGACCAACAAGGCTCAAAGCTCAGCTTTACTTCACACTGTACGCATCAGAAAGAAGCCAAACACGAACCCAGCTCGGTCCAAACTTCTCATATTCCCCTCCTCTCGATGTTAGCGACTTTTACTTCAATTTGGTACTATGAGCTGAAAGTGGGAAAACCTGTCCGCACATCTGGAAAAAATCAAGTTAACAGAGCGTCCAGTCGAGTCAAAACTTTCTCGCTGAAGAAAAGGGGAGAAAACAAAATACAGTCCAATGAATGGATGTCCATCAACGGCAGGAATCCAGGTCAAAATTACGGCGAGAGGAAAATAAAGTCAATAACGGCAGGTCGACTCAGCGACCGCAACCCGTCGTCAAGCGCAAGGATATCAACGACAAGATCTACATATGCCGTTGGACTTCGTAAACGCGACCACTAAACTGCTCCAACAAATGACCCTCGTCTTTACAAGCTTCAAATGCAAATCCAGGAAAACTTTTGAGAAATGGCCCAAAATGTGAATTATAAATAGGGTTTTTTATTTTATTTTTCTTACTCGACAAATATTAGTTTCCATTCACCCAGTTGGGTGAAAACAAATCTACTGGAAGTGTTTCGAATTAACAAGCCTAAGACAAAGCTGCTCAGTTGGACCCCAGAAAGGGAAACGCCTGACTAAGAAGTGCAACATGGCTGGCTCAATAGAAAAGTAGGCAAGGTCTCTCAAACTTCTAAATTCTTAACTTGTGCCCCACTCCGTGCCATGGATCGGATGTGAGTCTGACGCATTCAGGCTTGAGAAAAATCTGGCTGCTGTTTTTAGAATATAGTTTTGAGCTGTTGTTAAATTTCGGGCGTGCATTAATTCCTCACCGGTGTGTCAAAAGAAGGCCAAAATGCTGAATGTAGTTTGGTGTGGAAAGGTTTACACAGTAAAAGTTATGACAAAAGTTATACAAGTTTGCGATTTCATGTTAGTATTGGAAGAATCAGGTTTGTGGTTTTGCACCGGGAACCTTTATGCAGTTTAGTAGCTTAAAGTACGCAAAAAATAAAAATAAAAATGCTCAGCAAAAGCATCAAAACTGTATAGCTTTTCTTTCTTGAAAAAGGTTCTCCACGTTTGTGTAAATTGCATTTCAAGGAGAATAGTAAGAAAGGTGCCGAATATGATTTCGGTTTTTTTAAATTAAATTTAACTCAGAACTGATATGGGGAAAGCAACAATTGCAATTAAAAAAAAACACAATGGAGTAGAAAATCACTTACTCATTATTTCATACAGTGCGTTGCGGCAGAAATTACAATCTAATTATATTGCGTTTCTGCTATAATAAGATTTTATTTTACTTTACAGAGATCCTGCTCAGTTTTGTCTCAAATTAAAGTGAGCCAGCTGGTACAACGAGACTTTCCCCCCCGATACTATTTGGATAAGTTCGATGTAGTGTCGTGTTAATGGGATCAGGACAGAGACAGAGACGCCCTGTATCCGTCTGTCGCAGCTCCTTTTGCTCAGAATTTGCTCGCATGGTTTGAACGGAAAATGGCCAAGATTTTGCATATTCGGATTGTCCACGCCACAACCGGCGGTGGCCACACTGCGGAGAGATACACACCCGAAGCCGCCCCGCTTGCCCCACCGGTCAGCAAGCCGGAGCGGGGCCCGCCCTGGGAAGACGGCGAGGTGACTTACTTGGTGTTAGTCCGGTTCCAGAAGACGGCGTAGCGGTCTGCCACCACTTTGGAACTGGGCTCCTGGCTAAAAACACACATCCACAGCACCAGGCAGACGGCGAGGATCATTTCCACTTGCAGCATCACTACGGCAAAAGTTGGCCACGTATTCCTCGTCGTTGGTGTGGCGGCAGGTGAGGGGGTCTCATTCACGGGCGCTCGGTTCGGACCGGTCCAATGCGGCGCGTGTCCCTCGGAGCTGGGGATATATGTCCCCCCCTCCGCCCTTTCTCGTGTTGGATCTTTAGGGGGTTTCGACAACAAGGTGAATGACGAGGAGAGCACCCTAGGGTGCTTGGGGACAACTCAGTCACACACACACACACACACACGAAAAAAATGATCGCGGGAGAGAGATGGCCACGTCAGAAATCCAGGTAGTCCACACAACTTTTGTCACTTCGCGTAAGGGAAGGGAGGGGAGGCTTGGAGACCAGATCAATCAATCCAAATGACAAGTAAGAGAAGGGAGGGGGGAGACCGCGGTACCTCCTCTGGTCTGTCTCGGTGTCCGGCTTGATGAGCTTTAGTCAAAGGGAGACACTTGTTTAGGTGCGCATCCCGCCGCGTCCTCTTCATAAATGAGCCATTTTACGAAAACCAAACCAAATGCGGGGAGTCCCACGCGCGCGACTTGCGTAGCTCTTCTTCGTGTCTGTATCCGTGAGTGTGGGTGTCGAGATTCGGATGTGTGTGTGTCCGAGAGCCTTGGGAGAGTGCGCGCTTCGTCCAGCAGCTCAAGACGCCGACTGAGCGAGTGGCTTTGCTTTACTGCGCTGCCATTGGCTCTCGGTCCTTGGCCCCGCCCATTAATCCCTCCCCACCTTCCCCTCTTCGCCCCACGCCGCCTCCTCAAATCCCACTGTAAATTCAATTACACGGAGGTACAGTCCAACGTAATTTAAATTGAGATTACACTAAAGAGATGCTTCTAATCCTAAATATAGAAATATCAATAAAATCATTTGAGAATTAAATACAACAAGAATTTTAAAAATCTATAATACAATACATCAGGCATGTCCAGCTCCGGTCCTGCCTGTTTTTCATCTCTCTGGTTGCAACACACCTGATTCAGATGATCAGATCATCAGCCAGCTCTGAAGCAGTATTAGAACAATCCTGATGATTTGAATCAGGTGTGTTGCTCCTGGGAGAGCTGGAAAACAGGCAGGACAGCGGCTCT
>CAAKHF010022706.1:0-11874 GCA_901007745.1 Hippocampus kuda | reverse complement strand
CAACACTTGTTTTTAACTTCTTCCCCTCATGACTTTTCCTGGCAGTTCATATTTCATCATGCTCAGCTCAAATTCAAATCCTCATCTACGGCAATATTTATGAGTGTCTGTGTGCGTGTGCGTGTGTGTGTGTGTGTGTGTGTGTGTGTGTGTGTGTGTGTGTGTGTGTGTGTGTGTGTGTGTGTGTGTGTGTGTGTGTGTGTGTGTGTGTGTGTGTGTGTGTGTAAAAAAAAAAAAACCCAGAATCGAGACTGTCGACAGAACTGCCTTGTACTGACTTCTCTGATGTATCCAGTGAGGATGTCAAGACTGAGGTGGTTTTCCTGACTCGCGTTTAACCTCGCCACTCATGGGACAGCGGCTCATGCCTCTAAACATTCTGAAAAAGATCCAAGTGCTAAGCTTCATATCAAGTCAAAGGGCTTTTTTTCCCCCTTGTCAAGCTCCGTCCGGAAATGGCACTCTCAGATGAGGAAACTCGACCAATTTGAAGCGGACTTTGTTGAAGTCCCTCGAAGGAAAGCGTTGAGTTCAAATAGCTTAGTTTCCCTCATCAACTCCCACATGTGTGAGCTGAATCGGAACAAAGAGGAACGTTTCTGGGCCAGTTTTACGATGGAGTTGCCAGATTAGTTGCTCAGTTCTTTTTCTTTTTTTTTTTCCCACTTTGTCGGCTCGACCAGCTGTGATGATGGCCCTCCGCGGGGAGCCGTGCAATGCTCTCTTGTACCTTATGGGAGGGCGGCAACTTCTAAAGCCCGTGGACACGAGGGCTATTTCAACGACGTCCGAAATTCACATCCGGAGCTTCTTTCGGGTGCAAAACAATGGCCTGTTTTGGGATGTCTCTCGAAAGATGATGAGCTGGAAAGAGGATTTGAGGGCTGAGAAAGCTCACAGAACTATTCCCGGAGCTCATCATTATTCCATCTTCCTTCCATAGCTGTTTTTTTTTTTTTTTTTTTATCAGCACGTACACTACAACTACAGTAGAAAGATCTCATCTTAAGTACTGCTGAGATGCATTCACATCATTGCAGAGCAATCCTGCTGAGCTACGTTATGGCCTGAAAGAGGGAGAGCAAAAGAATGAGGGTGAGACATTCCTATAAAGCGCAGCACTTCAAAGGCGACTGTCTCCCGCCTGTCAAGTGACGCCGAAACAGGCCAAGCAGACAACCGCAGATCTCCTCTTTTGTGTTGCAAACTCCTTTGGACGATATTTCAGAGAAAGATTCACTTTCTTCAAGACGAGTCAGAAGCCTCTGCTTGCTGCCGCCTTTCTTTGCCGTAACTTGCTTTGCTTTGGCAAACATAGAAGGGAGCCTCATGTACTTGGCTTCACACTGTTCGTCTTATTGTTCATGAAGTTGATAAAACCACAAATTGAGTGCATTGTGATCAGTATTATACCATGGTTAGGTGTGGTAACTTTTTTTAGATTTAGGGTACAGTTTGGGGTTTGTGTTACAGTAGGATTAAGTGTTAGGTATTAGGATTGAGGGTAGGTTTAGGGGCTTCGCGTTCGGAGTTGGGGCAATAGGGGTTAGGGTAAGGGATTGTGGTAATGTTAGGGGGTAAGGATGATAGTTCGGGGTTAAGAAACAAGATTATAGGATTAAATTGAGGGGCTAGTGATGGTTCTGATTTGTGGTTTAGGGTTAGGATCCCAAAGTGTACCACCCAAACGATTGCTTTTTTTTCACGGTACCCAGATTGCAGTCCAACAGTATTCCTGCAAAGGTAAATCTTTTATACATGCTATATTTGGAAAAAAAAAAAATCAAATGACACTGGTTTGTACCATGGTGAAAGAAAATAACTTTTTTTAATGTTTCTGACATGTATGCAAACTAAATTTGTGGTATTTATCAGCAACCACTTTGCGCAGTACCCTTACTCATAGGATGAGGATGCAATAGGATTGTTCCTTAAATGACTATCTCATGTTTTGTATGTAATACAAAGTGTGACTTTCAAATCAACATGGTGCGCTCTAACTATTGCCTGTGACATTTTGCCCTTCCTCTCCAATTCAGTGCTTCTTAACCAGGGTTCGATCGAACCCTTGGGGTTCGGTGAATCAGTCTCATGGTTTCGACGGAACCTCTGCCGTGGAGGTTAAGACATGCCCGACTCAACATGTCAATTAGTTATGATACGCCCGCTTGGCCATCACTGGCTGCAGAAGATCACATTACATCGCTTGTCCAATCAGTGCTGCGGGAAATTTAGTTCGCTCAGTCGTCAACGTGTGACTGTCGTGATAGTACGTCATGCACGGTTCATTTTGTGCACAATTAAAAACAACTTACATTTATGTCTTGAAATGGTATTTACTTGTTTCCAGTTTTTATAAATGTGTTTTGTTGAATTAATTAAAAAAATCGTATTTTTATTTTTCACTAATGCAGGGTTCGGTGAATGTGCACTGGTTGAGTTCAGTACCTCTAACAAGGTTAAGAGCCACTGCTCCAATTCCTCTCAGGAAGCAAATGAGAAAGTAGAGTGATGAGGGAGAAAGAACAGGTGGCCATGAGTAAAAGCATCATGTCATCCTTTTGACTTGTCCAATCAGAAACAGGATCATGATCAACAAAGGAACATTTTTTAAAATGCGATTACTGTCCATTTGATGACTAAAACAGACAATTTCACATGACCTACATATATTTTGGTTGTATCCGTGTTCTCTTGAATCACTTTTTCTCTGTTAGATACATCATACATCATTTTAAAAGGCCTGCATTGAATTTTCAATGAGGAGAAGCCATGCGGAAAGGAAGCCAATGATATGATATCAGCAAGTCAATAGTGTGATCTTTAACACCGTTGATGCTTTGATGGGATGACAAGGATTGGATTGATTTCTCTTTTGGCCGTGAACTCTTTTTCGAGGGAGTGCTGTCGTGTATTATTGACCCGTCATGTGTCCGTCTCTCTTCTTTGCAGGCAAAGTATTGAACACGGACTTACGTCACTACCTCAGTCTGCAGTTTCAGAAGGGCTCGGTGGACCACAAGCTCCAGCAAATCATACGGGACAACCTCTACCTGCGCACCATCCCATGTAAGAATGATCGATGCATCACAAATCACCTTATCAGCAATCCAATTTTGGGCCACAAGCCACCTCATACTCTATCTCGTTCCTATCAGAGCTGCTGCAGAATCGTAACCGATTGACAAGGTATCAACTATATATATTATATTGCAGTTTTTGTTTCGTTACAAAATACACCAAATTTTTTTTTTTTGGGGGGGGGTTCATAATAAATAGGAGGCTGATGGGGTTTTAACAGTGTTGGGAGTGTTACTTTATAAATCCAGTGCCCTGCGACTGACTGTTCAGGATGGAGTCTGCCTTCTGCCAGAGGTCAGATGGAATAGGCTTCAGCAGCCCCCTACAACCCTGCGGTGTTGAAAATGGATAGATGGATAATCTTATCCATCCATAGATAGTGTAGAGCGGGTCCACTGTTCCAAGACAGCGACAAAAACCACACTGCTCCTCTTGAATCTGAGATTCCTCCCCAGCATCCCTAATATACCCTACCTGGGAGGCTGAGGAGTGTAATCCCTCTGCAGTTGGAACACACCCTCCAGTCCCCCTTCTTGAAAAGGTGGACCAACACCCCTGTCTGCCCAGACCCTGTCTCTGTTTCAAATGTGTGTCGACCAGGACAGCCCCACAACATCTAGAGCAGGGGTGTCAAACACATTTCACATTGTGGGCCACATATAGCCTCGGTAGATGTAAAGTGGGCCGGACCATTAAAAGTATACCATACTCTGCTATAAATAACCAAAATAATGTATGTATTTTTTTGGTCTAAAGAAGCACAAGTTCGTTACAAAAATGTTGAAATTTAATAAACAGATCTAGCGGATACTCCATGAATTGCACCTTATTAAAAGTAGTCATTCCGTGTCTCTTATGAATTTTTTCACTTTTAAATTATCCTGTGGGCCTGATCGAACTTCCTTGCGGGCCGGTTCCAGCCCATGGGCCGTATGTTTGACATCCCTGATCTAGAGCCTTGAGAAATTCCATATGGATCTCATCCAACTGTGGGGGCTTCAACTATGACTATGCCTCGCTGAAAAATGGAAGATACTTTGTCGAGCAACTTTATGTTTACACACCCCGACATTTTCTTGACATCTTCTTTGCCACCAGCAGCTGGATTATATCCCACCAGGTTATTACCGTGCTTTCCACTTTGCATTGAGAGGAGGTAGCCACTTGCTAGTTTGTGAGCTAAAAGGCTTTGCGTTTTGTCAGCAAGCAGACAAGTGGCGGTCTCGTTCGTGGCATCACCTCCTCCATGGGGAATTTAAATAACCACACCGAGCTGTCCTGTAAATTGTAGCATGCAAGGATGATGCTTTTCAGCATAGATGCATTGCTAGCTTGCTAACTGCATGTGTAGCACAGGGGGTCCCCAATGAATCATTTGCGATCGACCAGAGGCTCGCAAAGGGGGTTGTCAGTCGATCTCATTGCATTAACTTAATCACTTCCAGTCCTCCCAGTTTTATTGATAAAACTGCCTGTCAACAGCAGTGAATGAGTTAAAAAAAAAAAAAAAGTAGACACCCCGTGACACTTGTGAGGATAAGCGGATGAGAAAATGAATGGACGGATGAGATTACTTTTCCAATGCAAAACTTGCTTTTCAAGATTATTTTTCTTGTTGGGTAAAAAATGAGAAACATTGTCCAGAAACCGTCTTTATTACCGATTTGTTTTACTGTTTATTATATATATATATATGTTCAATTGATCCATGTACAGCACTTTGTATGCAGCGATGACTGTTTGAAAGTGCTCTATAAATACAGTTGACAGTTGACTTGACTTGACTTGACAGAAACAAGTGATTTTTTTTCTCTCCTAATTTTTTTATTTTTTTTACTGCAGTGTATTCACATAACATTTTGGGTTCATGGGCTTTCAGGCAAACTTTCAGGATAAACCTAAAATGCACTCTAAACTTGACAGGAGAACTCTATTTGAACGTACATATTAAATTCAATGCTTCAGGACTGCTGAACAACTTGCTGTCTAACAAGGAACTGAACGGCAAAATTCACAACAGGTGTTTAATCCATGAACGGACCAAATAATGTCATGGTTCAAATCTGGATTAAAACAATCCTCTTCATCATTCTGCTCACGTTTTGATGACAGGACGTTTTCGGATGAAAATGGCCACTAAGTTTAGTGTCACAGTGTCTTCAGCAGGTTGCAACATGGATGGAAGACACTGGATAAGTCACAGAGGCATATTCTAGAAGGGCGACACAGGTGATATTTGTTAGCCTGTCTATGGCATTTTACATTGTTTGTCAGGATTAAGTCAAACAGGCTTTTCTCAGGCAAAGTTACGTGATTGATTTAACTACACAACATGTAGTTGTAAATGTTTTATCTTGAGTTTGACAGTTAAACCGGGAGTGGCAATAAGCAGCTGGAAGCCTCTTTTCCTGAAGAATCATTTATCTGAGTTTACCGTCGCCTTATAAGGCTTGGATCTCAAATTGCTTTCAATGCAAAAAAAAAAATCCGTTCTTCAAAATGCAACCCCATCAAATGGATTCATTCAATTTCCAATATTTATTCTGGGAAATTCATTCGAAAACCAAATAAAGGTCCAATAGTTCCCTGGAACACATGCATTCTGGGGATCTGCTGTATTGCAGAATCTTTCATCTTAAAGCTGTTGAACAGGCACTTTCTGAGCCAAGGTGCAGCAAATGATCCATTTCTCTCCCCAATTTCACCTGTATATGCGCACGCACACTCACGCACACACCGGCCTTAAGTGTCACGGGGAACACACTTTCCATTCTCCTTTTCTTGTTCGGTGGTGGAGCTGGTTGGAGCTTTATGGCCCGGAGGCTCCATTCATCACGGGGCCCGCAGCGAGTCGGACTCTAATTCCCAGCTTGAATGACTACCGTAATGAGCGGGAAATGCGTCAAGTGGCTTCCGTCACCCGCTCGTCCGCTCGCTCCCATGTTCTCATCCTTCACCTTCCCCTCTGTTTCAATTACCTTGTGACCGCCTTTATTTTACGGCCATCATTTCTTTTTGGCAGCCATTCACAGCTTGTCGTACAGCTTCTGATTTGAAAAAGTGCATTGCTGCTAAAAAGAAATAGAACATGAACATGAAATTGGATGATCAAATTGGGAGATAGTGCTATCTCCTTCGGCCTGATCAAACAGTTATAGGTGTAATGTCTTATCCACACTCATAAAATACTTAAAATAATCAAGACAGCAGAATGGGCCCTGGCGTTGATTTGTGAAAATTCCCTCAATGAGTATAAAATATTAGAAAACAAACTCATACCAAAGGTACCAATGGTTATCTGAAGGTGTATTCACACCAAAAATATCCTTTGGTCCAGACCAGTCATATTCACTTTTTTGGAATGTACATATGTGGCCGACACGTATTTACAAATTCTTCAGATTTCTAAATGCTGCTTTTTACTTATGTTTGTTCCTGCTTGCATTTTGAATCTGTTTTGTATTTTATTTCATGCGGCAAATCTTCCATGCACAATTGATCATTTGCCACAATTTGGGTGATGTAACAAGGAACTATCAAACATCATTACGCCAAGTGCCAATTCTCAGTTGACATTCATTCATTCATCTTCTGAACCGCTTTATCCTCACTAGGGTTTTTACAAAGAAGTTTTAAAGGTGTCGTTTTTCAGACAACCCTTTTAACCATTTCAAGTTGCTGTTGTGAAACCAAAACTTTCAAACCCCAATAAGCTCAGTTGCCTTATAAGCACTTCAAGTTAAGAAAGGTAATTACAGAGAAAGTGAAGAGTAAAGAGAAGTGGAGTGCAAAGGTCTATAAGTATGCGTGTGTGTGCGTGTGCGTGCGTGCGTGCGTGCGTGTGTGTGTGCGTGTGCGCATGTGAGAAGCCCTTCTTGGGCATGTTCCATCTCATTTGAACAAGATGTGGAGCTCTGCAGAGGACAAAGTCAGGAGGGCTTTTTTTTGCCCCTCGAAGAGCTCAGTGGCACGCTCCCTCGACGCCCTGCTGAGATCAGACACAAGCTCAACGAGATTCATCTCGCACACAACACACACTCGCTCACACACACACATGAACACGCATGCCCCATACATCATCTATGTGCTCAGCGATGCCTGGGATGACTTAAAAAACACCTCACATAAAGTCCTTAATCTGTGACCATCTTGAACTCCTCCAAACTCCTCCATCTTCTCGATAGCGCTGCTATAAATTTACATTGCGGATGACAGTTAAAGTTGCACTTGATGTGGAAGGGCCCGATTTTCGGAGATGAGTGCCAATGCAGTAAGCGTAAAAATTACGCATCGTCATTTCTGTGCCGGTGCAAGTCTAATTTGCTGTGTTTGGGACTGTGTTGCGCCTCGCGAAACATTTCGGCAGACGAAGGACAGAAAGTAAACTGCGCTTGGTGTAAAAACAGGTCGATCTTCATTTTTGTGGCCGGGCAAGTCGAATTTAGCGTTTTTGTGAATTTGGTAGATCGCACTTCACCTCAATTCGATTGCACGCCCGTGGCGCATCTAGCACTTTGCTGACTAGATTTTGGACAACATAAAACCAGGTCTAAAGTGTGGTGAAGATCGTGTAAGGTGATTTTGGCGTATTCTGAGCTCTGTGGACCTGTGTGGTGCATCTCATTGTTTTTCCATTCAAAAGTTACAACAACGTGGAAAAATCTCTCTGAATTATTGCATCCATCCATCCATTTTCCGATCCGCTTATCCTCACAAGGGTCACGGGGGCTGCTGGAGCCTATCTCAGATGTCTTCGGGCAGTCGGCGGGGTACACCCTGAACCTGTTGCCACCCAATCGCAGTCTCTGAATTATTATAGAAATCAATTCACTTTTCTATATGTTAAATATTTGAACAGCACTCCCCTGATCGTGCGCCACAACTAGGGTGGTTCGGGGTGGAGGGGTCACACACAGACTAAAAATCAGTAGTACAAGATAGTGTCCAATTGCCCAAGTCATGTGTGCGGCTGACTACATAATCCGCAAGGGGAGAGTTTGCAATTTACCTGTATCATCACATGGACCTCAGCCAGTCAATTGTCGGAGTTGTTCCATCATACATGTTGATAGATAGATATATTGCACGAATATGTGTGTGTGTGTGTGTGTGTGTGTGTGTGTGTGTGTGTGTGTGTGTGTGTGTAATATATACCATTTTCTCAGCTGTTCACAAAGAGGTGAACCTCGCCCCAGCAATTCAATATGGTTGGTTCTGAAGTAACAGTAGTTCGCTAGATTGTTAGTTCGTTGAAAAATTGCTTTGTTTTTTTGGCTCATGTTGTTGATTTGTTTGTAGTAAGTAGTTAATAACTTAGTTCATGCATTCATTCATGAGTTAATTGGCAAATTACTGACATCGTATTGCATTTGGTTTGTTGCTCGTACATTTATTAGTTAGAAGTAGTTAGTGAATTTATGTGTTTCCTAGTTTGTTGGTTAATTAGTGCATCAGCTAATTAGTTTTCAGTTCCAGTCATCACAAACCGTTTATTGTGCAGCTGTTACTAACAGTGTCCCGTGCAACACTTTCAGATTAAAAAAAAAAAAAAGAAAAAAGAATCCATATCCAGTGTGCAACTGGAACGAGGCCTCATTATGTCACCGGCCACTGAAAAGCGATGCACCGGCATGGTGGTATAATGGTTGCAGAAGACAGTTGGCAGGTACGCAGCAATGGCGGCACACGTAATTGGGCTATAGGGGGACATTTTTGAGAGCAAAGCCGCGAGTCAGACTCTTTGCTAATGAGAAGCAGCTCAGGCTGGCATTCTTGCACGACAAGAGAAAGTGTCAAGCGCTTCAGCTCACACATAAAGTGCGTTAACCAAGGAGTTCTGCAAAGAAGGCTGCTCTGATGTTTTGTCTCACTATCAAACGAGCCATTTAATCATCTGCTGGGGTGCCGAAAAGCTGTCACGGTGCAATTAGAGCGGGCACATAAGAGGGGAAAATCAAAACAAAACCAAAAAATGGAAATGGCGACAAAAAGTTACTTAATAGGGCACTGGGCCGCAACAATCAGCTTGACTTGCCTGCTAATTGCTTCACATGTTAAAAATATCAAGGAAGCCACTAAGCAAAGAGCATAGGATTAAATCAACAGTTAGCAACACGGATCAGTCGCAATGTGAAAGCGGGAAACCATTCAAAACATTTAATGTCCTTGTCAACGCTATTTTCAACTCATCACACATTCAGCAACTGTTCCATAGTAGCTGTGCAACGTTAACGTGGCCTAGCTCAAGTGTACAGTGATACTTTGACTAATGCAACGGATGTCAAATGTCAGTTTATTTGAAGGATCATCTTTAAACTGTCTTGCTTTTTGTTAGAACAGAACTAAGGTCATATCTCTGTATATATCAGGAATGAAGCGTGGGAATAAACAGAATACATTTCTTAGAGGGTCATGTTGTATGTGATTCTCCAACATACTCTGTCTCATTTGAATGCCCGACGGCATAAATCCAGTGTTATGAATGTATAATAACCTGAGTGAGCGAGCGCACGTGGCTCTGTGCTTCCTCTCGTCCTTCAGTCGACCTTGAAGAGAGCGGGTGAATGAATGGTCCGCCGTATAGCTTCATTTATGTGATGGTAATTTACATTGAACTTGGCACAGACGATTGTCTCACTCTCGACGTGCAGCATTTCAATTTTTGTTGACCGTGGTGCATGCCTTTTTGGGGCTTGTTGCTGGGCAGCTTTCAAGTTTGAGTGAACGAATGTGTTTTCTTTGGTTTTGTTTTGCACAGGCACCACTAGGCTCCCACGGGACGGAGAGGTGCCCGGCGTGGACTACAACTTTATCAGCCTGGGGGACTTCCGGATCCTGGAGGAGAGTGGCCTTCTTCTGGAGAGCGGCACCTATGATGGTAAGTGGAATCGCACGTATTGATCGCAAAGGAGTGCACTAACAAGTCTGGTGGGAGCTGACGGGTCAGAGCCTGGAGCATATAATGTTTATGTATGCACATACATTTCTGTGTGTGTGTGTGTGTGTCTATATATCTATATCTATATCTATATCTATACTTATACACACACACACACATATGTGGTACCTCTACTTAGGAAATTGGTTCTGGAAGAAATTTCATAAATAGAAAAATTTGTAAGTAGAGACACATTTTCTATGTAAATGCCCTAATCCGTTCCAAGCCCCCTCAGAATTCTGACATAAATGTTTTCTAAAGCATACAAATGCATCAAAATATGTAACAAATACATGTTACAATTAGATGATTGCACAATAAATGAGAGTTGTGCATAATGTAAAAAAAAAATGAAAAGAGTAAAGAATAAAAATGATGCGTCCTCTTCGTTTTTTGCCCTCTTTAGTCTATGCTCTCTCTCAGAAGTGGTTTTTGTCTTTGTGTTTTGTAAAGAACTACTCCGAGCATGTTTGCTTTTGTCGGCTTTTAGCAGTCCTTCGAAAATGTCCAAGGCAAACAGCATAGTGAGCGATTCCCCGACTGGTGAACACTTTTTCTGGGTGATTCACATCGGAATGCCTCATGTCCCAAGAGGGATAATGACAAGGAGGCTGCATAGACATATATCTATCTATTTAAATATCTACACACATAGACACATACGGTAGAGGTCCCTCTTAGCTCATGGTATGCCAGGATGATGCTCGGTAATAGCCAATGGCAGAGCAGCTATAAGTATGTTGCGTTCAGGAAACTCGGAGCTCTGACTATCTGCCCTTACTGTATTTTTACCTTACGTATCTTTCATTTCTTTCGTAACAAGAGGTAATATTTTCCTGTTGCAGTGTTTCGTAGCTTGAAAATTTCATATGAAGAGACATTCGTGAGTAGAGGTACCACTGTGTGTGTGTGTGTGCGTGTTTGTGTGTGTGTTTGCGCGCACACACACACACACACACACTGCATAGTCTGTTGAGATAAAGTCTGCTGTTGTGAGTTGGCGCAACAGTAAATAAAATGACTTGACTTATTGTGCACCTCATAGGTCACATTGTATGTGATGGAAGTTGGCATTTCTGAATTCCCTTTGTTGTCGTCCCTCGTGCCAGCCTCGGTCTTGGTGGCATGTCTTTTATGGTTGGCGGCACTCCTTCACACTGTGTGTGTTGAGAATGTGCTGTGCTGTGGTGCTGCGTGTTGACCTTATGTAAACCAGTCAACCTGCTGATCCCAGCAGCTGCCTGTACTGTCGCACACCAGGAGGCTCAGACACTTTCCAGTTGTGCTTTATTCAGAGCAGGGATGTCCAAACATTTTCCTTTGAGGGCCGCATTTTGAAAAAAAATGGAAGGGTGAAAGGGCCACTTTTTCAACTTTTTGAAACGCAATATTTTGAAAAACGTTATTTATAACATATTATCATCCTGACATATTAGAACATGAAATGGCATTTTACGAGGAATAAAGTTATAATATCCTACACACAAGAATACAGTTTTGCTATTACACTGGAAAAAGATGGAACTGTCAATGTAAAATCTGATCAGACTCAAGCAAAAAAAAAAAAGTCCAACAAACATACAAAAAAAAAAAAAAACCCACGAATAGGCTATTTTTTTATGCGAAAAATAAGGGATAAATTCCAAAACAAAACAAAATCCCAACAGGTGAATTATGGAATGCCAAATCTCGGATTGGTAGGTGTACACTTTATTTTGAGAAAAAAAATCTATATGAAATCCATCCATCCATCCATCCATTTTCCACCGCTTATCCGGGGTCGGGTCGCGGGGGCAGCAGCTTTAGGAGGGAAGCCCAGACTTCCCTCTCCCCAGCCACTTCTTCAAGCTCTTCCT
>CAAKHF010022705.1:9550-21938 GCA_901007745.1 Hippocampus kuda | reverse complement strand
GGAAGCGAACCTGTGCAAGCACACATACAAAGCGCGCACACAGTGAGCCTCATACTCATCGAGGCTGCGTTGAGGGCATACGCGAAATGGGAGCTTTTCATTCCGGATCATGTTCAAGTTCTGTGTGAGCCAACAGAGTGCCAAAGAAAATCACTGTCACCTCTGTTCTTTGCCACTTCAGTTTATCGTCAGCGCACAAAAGTGGATTCCCCTCGCGAGCTTTCGCACACTTTCCAAGAGGAAGGAACCGGCGGCAAAAACGGGGAAGAAGCAAACATTTCACAATCCCAGAAACTTTTTGGTCGGGGCAAAGTGACAAGGGAGACGGCACCAAGGTCACCTCCGGCGTCTGATTGAAAACACAATCTTGCGCAATGGAGGCAAAGCAACACTTCCTGTGAGGGTCCCACCGATTTAGGGGACAAACTGCTTCTCCGCGTACGAGGTGAAACTATTTAAAGTCCCTGTCAAGTGGATTCGTGGGATTTGTTTCTAAATTCATCACACTTGTTTGAAGATCCCCGTTGGGTAGAGCGCCTCGTTGCCCGCCATGAGTGTATGCGTGTCACGGTGAGATGGCAAGGCAAGTCGGCGACCGGTTTCGGGCTGGCACGGCTGCTTTAGAGTGCCTCGTTGTGGGCCGTGAGTGCTGAAGACACATTTCAGCTTATGATCTGCATATCCACAAGTCAAAAGGCCTCACTTGGAGCAACATTTCCACTCGCCGGAGAGAGGAGATAGAACGCCACGTCGTTTTAGTTTCCGCGCTTATCTCTGCATTAAAAAATAAAAAAAGACGACCTGCGCTTAAAAAGGCTGCACTTCAAAGCACTTCTATGAGTAGACACCAGACAGCGATGCCCCGCTCTCCCTGGCATCGAAGAACAGTTAAACAGAAAGGAACAATTAAATGCTCTTGATCCCACAAGGGCTACTACAGAGGTGGCCGCTTTCTACTCGTGTGGGGGGAAATTGGCAATAACGTGATGCAACGTTCTCGGAATAAAATGGCGCTTAATTGCAAAGAAACAAACAAACACGGGCGGATGCAAGGATGAGGTCACTTTTCAACGTTGCGACAGCCTCGGGGGGCATGAGTCAGTATTTGTGCACAAGTGGACTCATTAACTCGGGGCCACGCTGCGAGGAGACAACTGCCACCGATCCAGGGCGGGGCCCCGCCACTGCAATCCGACTTTCACCCGCAGCGACGCCTGCTCGGCTGCCTCCTCGGGGCTCCTCCCACAAACTCATTTCCAGCCCGGCTCTCCGGCGCCCTAATCAAATGGGCTCGCCGCTTCCTCCTGCACTCGCGGCGACGCGTGATGGATGGCGGCCTTCACCTGTTTATGGTCTTTACATATTTCCCTGCCCATCTGCTTGATGACACGCGTTGGTACCGAGCGCTTCTTTCTACCCGCCTCGCTGCTTTGCCTGCAGTCGGTGACCCCCTTTTCCCACCGCTCTTCCTCTCGCCGCGCCAGCTATACGTTGCGGACGAACACGGAGGCGTCTGAAATTTGACAGGGGAGTGACAAAGACGCGAGAGTATCAAAAGGATGAGTAGGCTTCCATGCACACGACTGCCACAACAAGAGGCTACGTGGGCGCTGTGTTCTTCCTCACCCGGAGAAAGAGCGAAAGAGCGAGACAGAGAGAGAGAGAGAGAGAGAGAGAGAGAGAGAGAGAGAGAGAGAGAGAGAGAGAGAGAGAGAGAGAGAGAGAGCGGCGGGAGCAAAAGAGCGGGCGCGCGAGAGAGAATCTGTCGGCCTCACTATAATTACGACTGTGTGGGAGACTGTTGTGGTGCATGCAAACGCACAATTAATATCGAGGGCATTGTGTGATGGAAATCATTTTTCTCTTTGACTCCACTTTATCGCTGCCTTTTTTTTTTTGTTTTGTTTTGGTTTTTTTCCCCCTTTTTGCGTGTTTGCGCACGTGAGCATCTCGCTTCTTGATCTGGCGCCTTTTTATTGCCAGATCTGAGGATTACGATAAGTGGCTTGCGGCCGCTTAATACCACGCCTTATCAATAGCGCCGCGCTGGCCATTTTCAGTCCATTAGGGACCGGTGGCATTTCGGAAGGCCACGGTAGCTGCTCCGAAGGATGTTCTCGATGAGAGAATACACATGCAAAATATAAAGAGACACACACACACACACACACATACGCCGACACAATATGTTTTAAGATTGTAAATTGTACTTGGCATTTAATGAGGGCTTGACATTTACAGTCCTCAGTGGGGGATTACAGTCTGAGGGCGAAAGGAAATGAAGTCCTAAAGTGCAATAGGTCTGCTCTGTGAAAACAACGAGGCACTTTCGACTTTGAACCAGAGCCCCAAGTCCCTTTTAATTGCATGGGCCGGGTTCACATTTTGCAATGACAAGCTTTAATGGCGGGGGAGGGAAAGCTAATGACTTTACTCTCGCTCAATTTGACCTCTTAAGTTAACGGGGCTGGAAAAGGAACTTTTGGGGAAGTCGGGAGTTCAGCCGGGGCAGGTGGAGCCTCGCAGCTGTGAGTCATGCACCAACGTGGAGGTTCTGAGGACTCCTTTGTATTGTTGAGATTATTCCGCCGGTTCATTCGGGGTAGCGCAAGCGAGACATTACCCCAAAATAGACGGAAAGCAGAATATCTCAACTAAAAGAGAAAACATCGTGGAGAACCGTGGACACTAATCCAGTGCACGTACACGTGGTCAAATTTGTGCGCTTCCTTTAAGCAAGAAAAAAAAAAATCACTGAAGTGAATCGCTTTATTTTGCTGTTCCAATTAAAGAATCCGATTTCGATTGGTGACGAATGAAGTGTTTCTCTTCAACACTTTCGGGTGGTTGTTTCACAGCAGGTTCAGCGTTCTTTCTTTGTACGCATGGCACAGGCAAAATCTTTTGATTAAGACAAGCAAAATCTCAATCATCACCAGAAAATAGTCCCGCGAGCATTTGCGGCTTGTCAATTTGCATTCCGGCAATTTCCAGTCTCGTCGGTTTGAAGTGATGTCAGTGTTGCTTGTGAGCACGGCAGGCCCAATTATGTTCCGGGGCTGCTTTGCTACTTCAGGCGCAGGATGCCATGAATATGTCCAAGGTCCAATGAAATCTCAAGACTATCAAGGTACCACATAAATATTGATTTGGAACTCTTCGAGATGATGTACATGGCAAAGTAGCTTGCGTTTTTGCCTCGTGTTGATGCGTTCTGAGGACGTGATTGTGGCAGTAGAAAGACGCGGATTACTTATGGCCCACGTACCAAATGAATGGCCCACCAATGGTCAACACGCATCAGAAGAAAATCAATTAGTAGAGTGATGAGCATGGGTTGCTAGGAGGAGATAGAAGTGGAGGCGGCGAACAATAGCAGCAGGACAAGGAGCCCAGCGTTTCTCGGAAAGCGCCATCGATCATTGTTGTGCTTGCCATTGTGTCCTGTGGCGCTGTGGGCCTGCAACTGCTCCAGACACAAAGGCGGCCTCCAAAACAGAAGATTCGCACGGTGACGATGGCGGAAGGAGGCTTGAATATTGCAGGCGCAAAGGTGCGCCCCGGCTCGAAGCGTGAAAGGAGGCGGCGAGCGGGGAGGTACGGCGTACCGAAGATGGGGCGAGAGACGAAAAGACGCGGCGAGGCAGAGCTGTGACTGATAACGCCGCCATCCTCGGGTTGCCTCAAGGGCAGAGACGAGACAGCGGGGAACAGATTGTGGGAATACGACAAGGAAATTGTCGAAAGTTACAGCACCGCTAGAGGCACAACGGGTTCGAGACGGAGCCGAGTGAGCAAGACGGAAAACATGAGGAGCAGCACTTCGCGCTAAAGAATAGATGACGAAGAGCGATGGGACGCTGTAAGAAAGAGGGAGTCTATTTCAGTGCCCGAAGTTGCGATCAAATTATCGGGAGTACTTTGGGCAGAGCCAAAAAAGGAACAATTCAGTTCCCAAGTTGAAAGCGGAGCAAAGATTTGATAGAGCGGAAGGAGTCAACGAGTTCGAAGTAATCTTGAAACGGTCATCCTCAGTCAATCTGTTTAGTTTTTCAAAGTGTGACAAATCAAAGCATGATGTTTTCTGGTTGCACGCAAAACGAGCAAACTTCACGCTGGCGGCGGCATGAAGTGCCGGAATACACCCGCGGCATCACTGACTACCTTGGCGGCCGGAGTCTCAAGTCTGAAAAACGACATCAAGTGACTTCGGAATGCGGCGCTTCTGCCCGTTATCGACACTCGCTGTCCCCCTCCGGGATCCATGTTGCCAAGGCAACCCGTATGCATGACAATCAGCTTCAGTGACTCATCTCTACACCTTGCCACGCCGTAAGCGGTGATACCGAGTGTAAACAGAACCGGCTGAGATGCGCGTTGCTATTTGGACGCGACAATTGAGGCGGATAAGCCCGGCGACCCAATTCAGTTCCCTGACCCACAGCCTTAAGAAAGTGTCCCATGATAAAACACATGCCGAATCCTCTCTGACAGGTTTCTAGGTAACTGTTACCATGGGGACTGGCTGTGCTCGGCCTTGTGGGGCGGTTGAAAAGTAAAAAAATTCTGCTTTAACGTGGATGCATGTAGACATGGTCGGAATGTGGCTGACTCTGAGTGCTACGGGTCAAGCAGTACGACGGACTGTCTTTTTCTCTTTACCTTTAGGTCTGTGGATAGCCTGGCTTTCTACCATGCCTGCCCCCCCAACCCTAAACCCCAGCAGACAGAAGCACCCGCCTCACACACATCGCCGCCCTGAACGACAGGCCAAGGAGTCCGCCTTCGTTCCGTCCACCCTCTCGCTTCCTCGCGCCCCCCTTTTCGTCTCGTCTCTGCCCTCCTCGTCCAAAGTCATCCCCTGCGCCTGCTTGGGAGCCTCAAAACGAACGCCTCCGAGCGGCATCCAGTTCCCGGCTTTTCACTGGCTGACCCTGGTCACTTGCTGCCTGCTGCCCTCCCTGATCGGAGCGGGAGAGACGTGGGGCGTCGTGTCGGCCTGCCCTTTCCACTGTGTGTGTCGGAACCTTTCCGAATCGCTCAGCACGCTGTGCGCCGACAAGGGTCTCCTCTTTGTGCCCCCGCACGTCGACCGACGTACCGTCGAGCTGCGGCTGGCTGACAACTTCATCACGGAGGTCGGGGGGACCGACTTCGTCAACATGACCGGACTGGTCGATTTGACTCTGTCCAGAAATACCATCCACCTGATTCGCCCGATGGCCTTTGCTGATCTGGAGAGTCTCCGCTCCTTGCATCTCGACGGTGAATAGCATGAGAACCGACAATAACCACCGACCGTGAGCGTCTCCTCATGTTCCTCTTGCGTTTCCAGGTAATCGTTTAACAATCGTGGGCCCAAGGGACCTGGCGGGATTGGTGAATCTCCAACATTTGATTGTCAACAACAATCAGCTGGTCAAAGTGTCAGTGCAGGCCTTTGATGACTTCTTACTCACGTTAGAGGATCTCGACATGTCCTACAACAACCTTCGAAAGTAAGTTCGAAAAGTCCAGCGGGACCTTGACTTACAATCGCCCCCAATTGCGAGCTTTTCCGTTGAACTCATTCACTCCCAAAGACGTTTTTAAACGTCTTTTCAGACTTGGTCCAGAATTGGCTGGCACTGAATGAGTTAATAGCCGTCACTCGGCTGATTTCTTTGCTTTGGGCTATAAACCCAAATTAAGAGCGACGAGTCAGCTCCGGATATTTGCCGCCGCGACGCACAAATCGCTGACAATTAGCAAATCTATTGTCCGCTGTCAAGAAGATGATATAAAATGACTGCTGCTCATTGGCGCTCAACAATCCCCCATTTGACTTCAACAGGGTACCGTGGGAGTCCATCCAGAACATGGCCAGTCTGCACACACTGAACCTGGACCACAACCTCATAGACCACATCGCGGAGGGAGTCTTTGGAGAATTGTACAAGCTCGCCAGGCTAGATATGACCTCCAACCGGCTCAGGACCCTGCCACCGGACCCCCTCTTTGCAAGGTAGAGCACAACATTATTCATTCTTGGTGCCCCCCCCCCCAAAAAAAAATGGGAGCTTAGTCAAAATATTGCGCTCCAAACTGTTAATTGTCAGATTATTCACGATTGTTGCACCACAGAGCTACACAGACAAGACATGTGGGCCAGCTGTTCAAGTGAGGGATTAGGCAAAATCTGCTGTCCTCATTCCATCTCGCATACATGACCGAGGCGGCATCAGCTGGTTCCAGATTGTACGTCGCAAAGGCGTAAGTGGCTTCGGAGTGACTAAGGAGAGGTTCTTGCAAGTCGAGGGATGACGTTTATAGACAGGAGACTTTCCCATTTTGGGAATATCGACAGCAAGTAAAACGACGACTGAGCTCCGCTTGTCAAGCGGCTGCGACAGACTCAATGAACTCGGCATGACTGAGATTGTTTTTTTTTTTTTTTCTTAAGCAATTTGAGAAGGATTGCATTCTTTCTGGCAGACAAGTTGGTGATGAGTCAGGGCAAAGCAAGGACTAAAAAAAACGAAAAATAATACACGCACAAGAACGTGAACGTTTGTTTTTTTGAATGCGTGTGTCACAAATACCTCCTGCACCTTTGTGTACATCATATTTTTGGCCATGACTTAAAATGGCCTGTGTTTTTTTCCCCCCCAGATCCCAGACAGGTGCCATAAGCCCCACCCCTTACAACGCTGTCATCAGTCTGAATTTCGGGGGGAACCCGCTGCACTGCAACTGCGAACTGCTCTGGCTCCGACGGCTTGTTCGCAGTGATGACATGGAGACCTGCGCCACGCCCATCCACCTTGCCGGAAGGTATTTTGCTCTCGCCCGCCTTTTTTATTGTCCCGTACATTCATTCAGTCGTCGACTTGGCGACGAGCATCTATAGCCAAGACACGTGCAAGCAAACGGGCTCTTTTAGTTTGGATTTCGGCCCCGTGTTTGAGTATCTCGGCAATCGCAAAGCCGCAACTCTTACGGTTCCTTAATTGGACAATTAGAACTGAAGCGCAAACTTGTAGGTCTTCAGAACTGAACGCAATTGAGGGATAATGCGCCGCTAATGGTGATACAGTGACTGCGCCATAATTCATGGAAATGTAACACCGTAAAAGTCATTACAGCGCTACTTGGCATCGTCTCCGCATTTATCTTCCATCCCTTTCCAGACCGAGTGTGTCATTAAAATGCCTGCGACGTATTGAGGAGGAAAACGAGCATCTGCCGGCATTATCTTTTCGAGTAGCGTAGTAACTTGATAACCGCTCTTGTGAAAAAATTACAGGTCAGACAAACAACATGCAGCGCGATGATCGATATCTCTCGGGCTCACTTTTTTTTTTTTTTTCGTGTCGGCGTTTCCACTCTTCCCTCAGGTACTTCTGGTCGATTCCCGAGGAGGAGTTTACATGTGAGCCCCCCCTCATCACCCGTCACACGCACAAGCTGTGGGTTCTGGAAGGCCAGAGGGCCACCCTCAAGTGCCGCGCCATCGGAGACCCGGAGCCGGTGGTGCACTGGGTCTCGCCGGACGATCGCATCATCGCAAACTCATCGCGGACCAGCTCCTTTAACAACGGCACCTTGGATATCTTGGTGACGGTGGCCCGGGACGACGGGGCGTACACGTGCATCGCCATCAACGCGGCCGGCGAAGCCACCGCCACCGTGGACCTGAAAATAATCCCCCTCCCTCATCGGGGCGGAGCGGGCGGCGACGCGGGGAAGAACAGCGTGAACAATAAGAGCAACAGGAATGTAACCAATGGGATTTTACGAACCGATCCGGGATCCTCGGATATCAGCACGGGGAAAAACGGCGGCATGAACAACGGCGCGGGGCGCGCGGGCGAGCTGGAGGAGGAGAAAAAAGGTGCCGGCGAAGATGAAGAGCGTGACGGCGGCGGGGCAGCCGAAGGGGAGCGGGATGACGACGGGGCCACCGAGGATGACGACGGAGACGAAGACGACAGGCGGACGGTCGGAGTTCAAGGGATAACGTCCACCTCCGCTCAGGTCCGCTGGGATTTGGGACGATCGCCCGGAGCGTACGTTGTGTGGATGTACCAGATACAATACAACTGCACGGCCGACGAAACCCTCATCTACAGGTCAGTTCGACTTTTGCCATTCGTTCACAGCGCCACGTGCTGCTTAATCGCCGGCTGTTGCTATGACGCACCATCGAGGGGAAGCGTATGGCCGCATTGTAAGGTCGACGAATGCATGGGCTTCATGAGACATCCCTCGGGAGATTAAGGAGGCAGGCAGCGGCTTGGAGTGGAAAAATGGCTTCCAAGAGAGAATGAGGAGGCGATGGTCATTCTTTGAATATATTGCATGGACGGAGGCCGATTTCGAGGCTTCAGAGGAATTTGGAACGAAGAGGAAGATCTGAGATTGACTCTAAACAAATCCCCCGTGGGAAAGATTAGAGTGAAAAGGGAGGACCGTTGAAAGGGAAGAAAGCGGGTGAGGCTGAGGCGAAGAGAGACGGCTGGGCCGACCGGTCCTTTAGGAAAATGCAGCAGGAGGGGAAGTAAAATCCATCAGTGAAATAGAGTTAGATGGAAAAACACATCTGGGATGAAAGCGAGGGACTCGGTGGAAGATGGAATGAACGATTGAGAGGCACGGGGAGCATCTGCTCGGCAAAAACGCGGGGTGACAAAGAGGTGAGAAGAGGTACGGAAAAGGGAATCCAATCAAGTCAGCAAAAGAGAAATAGCGCGTCAAAACGAAACGCAGAGGGTCTTCTTTCCCCCCCTGGGGGAGTCTTCTTTCCCGTCCGCGCAGGCGCAGCAATTAAGCGGGGAGAACTAATTAAATAAATGATTGAACTGAATGAGATCTGAGCTCCCTTGCTGATCAGCTTTGCTAATTTCTCCATGGCAAATACTCAAACAATAGAAGGAAACGGTGGCTTACGGCATGAAAGGACAGGCCTGTGCTCAAGAAATGCAAGCTTGTGGACAAAAAAAAAAAAAAAAAGGGGGGGGATCACAGATCAGGCTACTTGACAAATGGACTCTAGCAGATGCTGGATGACTTAAATTTTCTGAAATCCAGTTTGCAAAGACAAAAGTTTGAGACGCCGACCATACCTCACGAAAAGGAAAGCATAACTTGAGCTGCGCGGTTTGCAAGAACAAAACACGGCGGGGAGAAACCCAAACACACCAGAAAAATAATAACGCCGTTCTATAGCATCCTTGCCAAAAGGTGAAATAGAGAGAGAGGGAGGGAAAAAAAAAGACTGATCGGGAAGATGAGACGTCACAAGGCTTTGAGAGCCAAAGCAGGCAAATCAAGTCCCCCGAGGAGCGATCAAGAAACAAATGAGGGAAACGTCTGAAAGACGGGCGGGCACACCACAATGGAGCCAGGGATCTCCACGATAGATTTCTATCATGCTATTAACGCGCCTCTGCCGACCGCAATATCGCACCAGCGAGCGGCTGGAAAAGTCCAAGCAGAGAGCGCCATTACTTTGCTTTGTTTTGTTGGGGTTTTTTTCCCACTATTGTTCATTTTTCGGTTCGGTACGGTACACAACTTCCGGGTAGCAGAAACGAGCTGAATTCGATGGCGTCACAGTGCGCGGGAAAGAGAACTTGGTAGGTCTGCCAGATTGAATCATTTCTTCAAAAGGTCAGTGGCACCGGAGACGCGGCGTGTCTAATTTGGACGGCGTGGCGTGACAGGACCAGGTGGGATGGCGAGCGCGTGTGGCATCTGTTTGGAGCTGCTCAAGCTGTCGGGGCCTGACATGATCACACGAGCCGCCTTTTCCTGGAGCTCGGTTTCCGCGCGGCACGACAGCGCCGTGAGGGTCCTTGCAAAAAAATAAAATAAATAAATCGCCGATTTCACGCCGGGTTCCTTTCAGGTGCATCCCACGTGAAGGTCGCACACCAGGGGAGGCAATGTCCCTCCATGTAAATGAGGCACCACTTAACCGGAGCCGCGTGCTACCATCTGCTCCTTTGGCCAAAGGCGTCTCATTTCTTCCAGCACTGTGCTTGCGGGGCGGGACGCAACTGCTGGACGTCAGATTGAAGTTGCCGAGCTTTGCTGGGAATGAAACCCCCTCAAACATATGTGATCGGATGATACACTTTGATACGTCGCGCCTAAGAGAAAAAAAGAGAGAAGGAGGGGCCGTAGCATCGTCGGCTTTCAAGTGCAGCCGCAACAGGAGCGACCTTCTCCCGCTGATCCGTCCGACTTTGAAACTCAACTCATCTCAAGTGTCTTCCTCGAGCACTTTCAAACAGACTTCGCTGTGTACAAAGTGCTGTACATGGAGCAAATATCATATAACAACAAAAAAACAAAACATGAATCGCAAAGACAGTCGAAAGCACAAAAACGGTCAAACTAAAAATCAAGTCTCATGCTAAATCAAAAGCCACAGAATAGAAAATTTTGAGACGAGTTATAAAGATGGGCAGCGACGGGGGCTTGCCAAATGTTCAGTGGGAGGTCATTTCAGAGAGAGGGACCAGCAACGGAAAAGCCTCGATCACCCCTCTGAGCCTCCGCTTAGTTCTTGGTACTTCGAATAATGTCTGGTCCGCAGACCTGAGGCAGGTGTGTCAGGGCGGACGAGCTCAGGGGGGTAAGGTGGCGTGAGGTCATTTCGAGATTTGAAAACAAAGAATAGGCTCTTAAAAAGAACTCTAAAACATATCGGGAGCCAGTGAAGGGCTGCCAGAGTCGGAGTGATGGGCTCCCTCTCACGAGTACCAGTCAAGAGGCGAGCAGCAGCATTCGGGACCAACTGGAGACGCTTCATGGAGGATTGGCTGCCTCCAAAGTAAAGTGCATGACAGTCATCCAGCCGGGATGTGACGAAAGCATGAATGACTGTTTCAAAGCGCCCATGAGAAAGGAGAGGTTTTACTTTAGCCAGCTGCGTAAGATGAAAGAAGCCGGATTTAACAACGGCACCAATTTGCCGGTCCAGTTTAAAATCACTGTCCAGTTTAAGACCCACGTTTGAGACTGTTGACTTCAGATAAGGAGCCAGGGGCCCCCAAGTCGACAGGATGGGATGGACCACAAGTGAGCAGGGAACACGGCCGCGTCGAGAATGGAAGTGGATCGCAGGTACAAAGAGAGTCCGGTACGCATTGGAAGAGGAACGGCGCCGCGAAGCCGACAGACACGAACAAGGGGGCGAATCACAAAAAGCCGAGCGGGAAGAATACGCGGCGGAAACGCTAACGACGCGCCGCCATCGCATGCGAGAACACAAAAGCAGTGTCAGGAAGCCACCGACTGGGATAAAAGGACAACGCGCAGGAGGAATAAAGGGTGTGTTGGTTACGCAATTCATTGGAAATGAGCACGTGCGAGAGGCTCTGAATGGGCTGGGCGGGTAAAAGGTGATTCTTCGTTTGATTAAAAAAAATGTGTACCATCGTGAAGAACACGAGGCGCTGAGCAAAGGAAGCTTGAACCAAGACGGACGCTTGAAGAAAAACATTGAATGATGATCCTGAAGAAAGGTGGGGGGGCTTAGCGATCGGCTGTTGGACCGGCGGAGAGACTGATCAAGGAGAGCAGAAGAAGAGCTCAGACGCAATCGCGGCAGACAAGCGACCGAACGGGCCGCCGGAATCCAGAGCAAACATGGAGGAAAAGGGTAAACAAACACGAGATGTAAAAAGGCGGAAATGAGGGCAGCCGAGACGTGAGGCGCGAGAGGAGATCACCGTTCTGTTCTCGCTCCTCCTCCTCGCCCATCTTGCTCGGTGGTGCAGGGGGAGGCAAGCAAGCAGCATGATGGAGAACAATACCCCCCTCCCCCCGTCCCTCCTATCATGGGCACTAATAATAACTTAATTCTATGCCACCAGTTCCGATGCAGCATCCCTCCCCCGCCCCAAGTTTCTTCCTGACAACTCCCCCCCACCGGCATCTGTGTTTGTGTGCCTCAGCGGGGGGATTAACCAGAATTAGAAGCATTTGAGAAACGCGGGTGCACACCCGGCATGTGATGCTATTCCAAATGTCCGCCCGTTCGCTTCATCGATGCACTTCGGGTCGCGTCCGAGGTCTAATTTGCTATCGCGTTTGTGAAAAGGTTAAAACGCGACGCGATGACAAGATGGTGTCATTTCAGTGAATGGTGTCTGTACATTTCAGGCGGGGGGGGGAATTCACCGCCTCGTAAAAACAGGAGTGAGGTGGAAGATAAAAGCGGTGATATAGGGAGAGTGGGCAAAGAGGAAATATAAGACGAAAGGAAAGGTGGAGAGCGAGCTAAAGAAAGAGTGATCGCCGGGAGGAGAGAATGGAGAAGACGCGACCTTGGCTGTTAAATAATGGCACGCGCAGATATAGCCGCGGCTAATGGAGATGTAGCGCAATGTCTGGCGGG
>CAAKHF010022704.1:0-13223 GCA_901007745.1 Hippocampus kuda | reverse complement strand
GAGCACCCCCCTCCACCCCACTGTGTGTTTGTCTGTCTGGGTAGCTTGCTTTCTGTCAGTCAGTCTGCCTGAGAATTGTCTCTCCATGATGGGTTTCTAGACAGAAAGCTGAAAGAATTACTCCCTTAATATTCACCAGATTAATTATTTTTCCTCAAGTTGAATTACTCACCCCCTACCCCTCCACCCCTCAATCATTTACATGTGTGAGTTCATCATCAATGTACACCTTCATTAATATTTCAAGAAATGCTAAAACTAGTAATAACTATATATTGGTTTTTACTTCCACGAATCTATAAAAGGGGGTATACCAGAAAGCACAATTTAAGACTCTCAGGATCATCCAAAAGTCTGTTATTGAGAATTTTAAAAAACGATCATGAAACTTCCTGTAATCATTTCATATCTAAAGGAAACAAGTCTGAAAAAGGCATGTTTAAAAAAAAGGCAAGTGGAACCTTAAAGATCAAACTGTTATTTTTATACAACAGTTCTACATCATTATTTATTAGTTAGCAGTAGTGAGCAACAATAAATGTTGGTGTATTTATTCAGTATTTGGGCTCCGCAAACACGAACAGTTCTGCAAACAGTAGCGCGAGCTTCGAAGTTTGCCTTCAGCGTGAAAATTAAAGCAACATTGACTGAGAGAGTTAGATCAGACCAGTCGCTTAGCCCATTTCACATCAAGTTGAATTGCGGTATTCCCTCATTTCTTGGGCACTCCATGACAAGTAAAAGTTGTCCGGTGAAGCAAATTGAAGTCAATTTACGTGATGACTGTGCACTCGGCCGAGCGTTTTCTCCTGTCTCTACACCTCATGTGTCAATGTGTCATTTCATCACATGAGCACACTTGCTGGTTTGCAGCGACATCTCCGATGTTGGATGCAGGAAAAAAAAGAAAATGTTTTTGAATAACGATTCAATAAAAATGTACTGCACATTAGTTCAATCAAACTTGTACCTAAACAAAGGACAAAAAGGTTAAATGTATATTATACTTGAAAGTTAAATACAAGTAACTACACTTCCTACATGTGATTTACTGGATTAAAAAAAAAGTTGAAGCCACTTTAACACAATGCACAATTTATGGTTCTTTGCGTACCACTTGAGGGAGCCTGTGTAGCACTCATGGCACTGATATCATGATTTGAACTGCTTTAGATGTTCACTGAAATGATGACACACTGGATTTTCTGTCTTGCGTGACATCTTTATCACTTTTAAAAGCATATTGTCCCTGAAAACTTCAATGTTTGAAATTTGAGGTTCCACTGTGCCATTGTGAGTTCTTTTCCCTGGAATCTGTTGATGTTTCTCTCACTCAGATGCTGCAACAGTAAATCAGTGCATGATGGCTTCGCTGGCCTACATGACTGACTCTCATTGTGCCAGTGCAAACGTCTTCACTAATATGCAGCATGTGTTTGGTGTCGTTAGGTGAAACACCACAAGGTCCTTAAAGTTTAGGTTGTGCTTTTTAGAAATTCTTGGGAAAAACAAAAATCAGAACATCATTTCATACTTTTTTTTAAACCATCATCCTTCCCTTTTTATTCCATTATTATTATTACCATTACTTTGAGGCCTCTTAAGAGGGCTCTAAATGGTTTTAACATCCCTTACTTATACAATGTGGTCTGGGCCCCCTTCTTTGCTCTGTCTGTATAGAGGAAAGAGCACGGCCCCCAGTGGTCAACAGGGGCCCCTGGCACTCGGGCGGACACGTCAGGTAGCTCCTCATTTCATTACACTGGTATGATGGTAATTTCAATTAGTGTTAGTAAGATGTGGCTTTTAATTGTAATGATTATAGCATTGCTTCTGGCAATGTTTTAGCTTCTGGTTTTTATTTTCCTCTGTTGCTTTCCCTTAGCATTCTCTCAGCTCCGCAAAAAAAGTTAAGTCAAGACACCTCTGCGTATGTGCGTGTTCTTGTTAAGCACAAAAGAAATGCTAACCTTGTCACAGATACAGAACTTTAAATATTCGATGGCACCATTTCATCATTTATGCTGATATTATTGAGGGGCAATTGGTGTTCTTGTCAAGATGCAGTCATGGCCATTTCATATTTCACTACACAGCAACAGTTCTACTTGAAATACACAAATGCATGCTCGAACGGGCCAATCATCTTGTGAGCGTGCTCATAACTAGTCGGCAAGATTCATCTGCTGAATACTTCCTCTTTTCGTATTCCTCACAATATTTCAGCATGGCTGAGACCGTGTTTCAAGGCCATATAGTCACCGACACACAACTTGGCCTAAAGTCATCAGCTACAACTCATTTTGGAGGCTCCATTCTAATTTGGCGACATATCCTCGTTTTGTAAAGCCACTTTGCAGTGGGATGCCACCCCATTGGTCAGTTGTGGTCTTTTTTGTTCACTAAGACTTACTAGTTTTACAGTCAGATGTTCCTTCCTCCTTTTGAATGAAACCATATTGCATAGGTGTCAAACTCAGGTCCTGGAGGGCCGCTGTCCTGCATTGTTTCCAAGTTTCCCTGTTGCAAAACACCTGATTCAAATAAACAGGTTCAATATCAGGCTTCTGCAGTGCTTGCTGATGATCTGATCATTTCAGTCAGGTGTGTAGCAAAGGGAGAATTGGAAAACATGCAGGACAGCGGCCCTCCAGGAACGGAGAGTCACGTGGCAAGGTGGTGGTGGACCCCAAAAAGCAGGCAGGAGGGAGAAGCAGGGTGTATTTGAAGAAGTGTATTGATAAAACACAGAAAACTAAATCCAAAACAAAGTCATGAAAACAAAACGAATCCAAAGTAAAACAAACACGATGGCAGAAACTAAAAACTCTCAATAACAAAAACATGACCAAAACATGACTGAAGCTAAAACATAACAATGAACTAAACATGACTGAAACAAACATGACAGAAGCCAAGTGCAAACAGCAACAATGACCTGACAATGAGTGGTCGGGCTGGGAGTCCTTTTAAAGCACTAATTACCGAATGACCAACAGGTGTGCAGCTGCAGGGGGAGCCCTACAGTGCCACCTGTTGGTCCCAAACCGAATCATGACACGGAGTTTGACACGTGTGCCATATTGATTTCCTGAAGATGCAACTTAATGTCTACTTGAAAATATATGAATATATTACCACAGTAATTAGAACTTATTTATAAAATATATATATATATATATATATATAATATATATATAATATAATGTATATATAATATAATGTAATGTAATGTGTGTGTGTATATAATCATCAATCATGAGCATGGAGCTAATGGTTTGCATTTGGCACATCTCAAAAGAAAACAGTGGTCCATGACTTAATTTAAAAACAGAAAAAAAACGTTTCTGTTACAATTTTATTCAAGGATAATGGCATTATAATGTAATAAAAACATAAACAAGAATGTAAACAAATGGTTTTCTAAAGTGTATTTAAGATGAAAATCACTTCCACATTTAAAATAATACAAATACATTAAACCACCATATGATGAGAGACAGCAAACACAACCATATTGTACAGTGTATCCTGTGTTTACAGTAAACAATCCTGTTTTTTTTTGTTTCACACATTTACTAATCATGATTACATTATAAAATAAATGTCACTTTCTGTCTGCATAAAAAGCAGGATTAAATCTTCAACAAAAAAACGGTTCTGCTGAAATAGTTCGTTTTCGTTCGTCTTTCAATTTTACACCATGTTATACAATTTCACACAAGCTCAAAAGTGTGCGGACAGTGGAATTACACTCAAAAGCCATGGGTGGACCAAAACACTGCACACACACAAAAATCTGCATAATAGCATGACTGTGAACCTGAAAGCCACGACGGAGGTGGCCATTTGTTTATTTACGTCTGCCCTCAAGGAGCTTGGCCGAGAGTGACATCGGGAGCATGGAGTCAGTCTGATTGTCTGTTTTAGAACGCAGTCAGTTCGTTGTTGGCATCTGCTCAATGCTCCCTGTGAGGGTTTTCATTTACATTCATGTGTTTGACTTTTTTTTTTTTTCATTTTTTAAATTGTACTTGGCCGGCGGCGTATCTGAAGCTCGCAACACAAAGCAAAAAAAATAAATAAATAAAAATCCACTGAGCAAAAGCTTGAAACCCCCAAAAGTTGGGGCAATCCAAATTGAAGATTCCACTGTGCACATAATAGATAGACGGAGGGTCCAACATGAATCATCAAATTCAGCCGGAGTTGGATCTAATGAGTTGATGATCCTCTCATACGTCAAAGGTTGACTTTTCCTTCCACTTGAAAACCGGACAAGGTTAGCATTTCCCCTTTTAGCCAGGGCATTTTATGTAGCCATTTCTTCCAGTGTGATTAATAATAGGGAGCTTAAGGATTATTCTCCTGCTTTTATGTATTTGTTGTTCTTGGCCTGGAACAGGAATTTTGATCCGGTTCGCCTCTTTTCCATCTGTATTTACTTTGGCTTATTGAATAGCGAAGAATAAAGGGTGGGAAGAATTAGTCACAAAGTGGGGGGTAGACTACTGTAAACAAAGTAAAACAAAGTAAATGAACATACGAAAGGGGATGGGCTCTTGAGTTGGGGAAAGAGGCAACCCTCCATCTTCACAGAGGGTTCTGGGTCGGGTGGGTGGATGTGACTGCTGCTTGTGTGTGACTGTGGTACAGAAAAGCCTGTGTCTATTTTAGGGCTTTACTGTAAAGCTTTCACTCCTGCGTGATTGGGTGGGACACCCCCCGCCATCCGAGCCCCCCATATCTGCAGGCTACTAGCTGCAGCGGGGAGGAGCTGGAGGAGCTTTGCCCCTCCCCCGTGAGTACACGCCATAGACGCGAACTTCTACTTCTGCCCTCTTTTTGTCTTCCTCCTCTTCTTCCTCTTCTTTCTGTTCTTCTCTTCAACCGCCCTGCGCCATCATCGGGCTCTTGTACCGAGGTGTTAGAAGGGACTGAGTTCCCGTTTGCTCTGGTCTTAGCTCTTCTGCTAGTGGCCTCACTCAATTGTACTGCACTTCCTACTTCACAGTAAAGAAAATACACACAATGGCATCTGTAAATATTTTCAGCTTCATGGTGGACTTCTACATTTAGCATACCGGGAAAGAAAGGCAGAGGGGAATATAGGGGAAACAGAGTGTCTTTCACAGATAATAAAAGCCAACTACTTCCAACAATGGACCGTAACACTTTGCACAGCGGCGAATATGATCTTCATACCCTTGCGTGTGTCCAAGACTACAAAAATAAGCTGGTTGTGAAAGAGCATACAATAGCTTTGCTAGCTTCAGCTATTCCCATTGCCACCAATCTTAAAAGATTCAAACCAGCAATACTACCTGACTGGTGGTGAGTAACGGGAGCGGTGCCATGAAGTGAAACTCCATCTTTGTTGCCAAAATGTTATGTCTAATAACGCATTGACAACAAGAACTTGAATCATCGAAAGTTTCCAGGATACTGGAGGGTCTCGCTTTACGACACTGACATCAGCATACTAGACGGCTGTAAGGATGCTAAAGTGGAGTGTGGAAATCATTGAGCCACCGCAAGTCTATCCTCAAAAACAGTACAACAAAATTACAAGTCAAAATGGTGAATCAGAGAAAAGCTTAATTTTTGGGGTGCCAGATGAAACTGTCTGGCTTGTTTAAGAGAAAAACATGGGCTCGGCTCCCACTACATTGTAATATGTCTTAACATCAGACTGGTCTGCGGCGCAAAAACCAAAAAGTTTGTATTCAGCTTAGGCTCAACTTACATCACATTATAGTCTACTTTCAAAAGTGTTTAGCCGTTCGACCTCAGGCTCAATAACGGGAGTATCTCCTCTAAACCTTATCTAGGTTCCTTCCGTGTGTAACAACAACAGGTTTTTGTTGGCTGAACTTAACTGCCGCAAGTGTCTTGGCATGCATCTAACCAACTAAGTGCTAAAAGTACCAGTGAGCAAAGACAAGGCATCACTAGGATGTGGTGTGAAGTTTTGGGGTACAAGAAGAGTAATAAGACTCAAAGACTTGATCTGGATGAACTTACAAGCCCTTTCACTTATTAGACATCCTCCGCAATGCCAATTAATTGTCTGATCATAAGCTCATCGGCTGTGCGGGAATAGCTGGCCAGGAGCTAACTGGAGGCTAACAGCGGCCACACCGTCAGAAGTGAGAGCCGGCCTTCTACACCACCCCCACAAGTCTCTTCGCGTCTCTCTGAAGGCAATGCTGATGATAGTTAATTACTGGATAAGGTTTTATAATTCAAGATGTAAGTAAATATGTGTACTGCTATAGTTTTTGTTTCGAATATGTAAACTATAATCACTGTTTACATATTTTAAACATGCTAGTGCCCACATACACTTACACAAAAATTCCTGCGGGGGGCTCCTTCACTGTTTTTCACTTCACTATCGCGGCAGGGTCCCGGTCCCCATCAACTGCGATAAGTGAGGGATCACTGTAATCTGTGCACGTGTAGCAAAGTTACACAAAGCATTCCTCTCCATGACTCCATTTGTAAGTCAATTAGGAGTGCAGCAAATCCATGAAGAGGTCTGTTGACTCTGTGCTTTCGCACTGTCATCTTTGGTAGTGTAGAATAAATCAACTGTGTTGGGGATATAATGTAGTCTTTCCAACTGACTCGAGGCCTGTCTGAACTTGATTGCTCTTTTTTAGGGTTCACAGCCATCACAGCCACCAACCCCATTTGGCTGATAAAGACCCGCATGCAGCTGGACTCCAGGTGAGAAAAAAGAAAAGCAGCAGTGGATATAGTCTTTGTAGGAATACGTTCATTTTCTTCTGGTTGTGACCGCAGGAACCGGGGCGAACACCGCATGAACGCCTTTGACTGTGTTCGGCGGGTGTACCAGATGGACGGCTTGCGAGGTTTTTACAAGGGCATGTCAGCGTCGTACGCGGGCATCTCTGAGACGGTTATCCATTTTGTCATCTATGAAAGCATCAAACGGAAGCTGCTACAGTCGAGGACTCAGACTGGCATGGAAGCCGAGGAGGAGTATGTCAAAGACGCCTCAGACTTTGTTGGCATGATGCTTGCTGCAGCCACTTCCAAAACCTGCGCCACCACCATTGCATACCCCCACGGTAATCAAGGCATCTCCCTTTCTCACTCAATCGATTTATAAAAGGATTTATGGAACTGCATACGTGCTAGACACAGAGATATTTTATTCAACCACAAGAGGAATTCACTCTACCAGTAGTCAACAAAAAGAAAACAACCCAAAAATAGATAACAATAAAATAGAAATTAAAATAGAGACATATTAACTCATTCAGTACCAGCCAATTCT
Source organism: Hippocampus kuda (assembly GCA_901007745.1). Classification (NCBI taxonomy): domain Eukaryota; kingdom Metazoa; phylum Chordata; class Actinopteri; order Syngnathiformes; family Syngnathidae; genus Hippocampus; species Hippocampus kuda. The sequence continues at coordinate 5,917 of CAAKHF010022704.1, read as the reverse complement.
GGACCAAGTCTGAAAAGACGTTTAAAAACATTTTTGGGAGTGAATGAGTTAAACATAGTATCTATATGTTATTTATTTATTATTATTTGTTTAATTAACACACATATAAAGTCAGAATTTCAGTGAGTTATGAATATTCATTATAAGGTGCTAGTTAGCCTTTAAGTTTTGGGGCCGATCACTGATCAGCAAGTTGAAATGAACCGATCACAAGAGGACGCAATATGTTTGTTTTGAACAACTTATTGACTTGTGCATTGTTTATTGAGCATTAACAAAGGTATTCTGTTGGGCTCAAAAGATTAATCCGTTGATGTCAGCGTTTTTTTTTTTAATTGGCAAAACTGTGGCAAAAACAATAAGATGAAGACATTCAACATTATCTATTTTTGCTTTTTTCCTTGAAATGTAACAAGTAATTGGTTTTGGGAATTTTATCCTGCCTAGTATTGGAATTGGCATCGGCCTATAAATAAATAACATATTCCCTATTTCGCTGAGGCAAGTTAAGACTTGGTGTCAGGTGATTATGATATGTATGCAGAAGGTCTTATATGTAACATTGTTATGCAAGTATTCAGGGTGGGAATCAATATCACAGCGCAACCCCTTCAAAACAGGCTAATGTCCACCGGAGTTAAGCTGTTCTTAGAACGGCATTCAAGAACTAACGCCACACGAGGATGCCTGTTTCCATAATTGTTTATTGTGATTAGTGGTTTAATAAAATGCTGAGATAATGTCTTTAGTTTCAGTCCTTAAGTACTAATCCAAGCGTCATTGCTCCACTTTCAAACTGCAGAGGTCATCCGCACAAGGCTACGAGAAGAGGGGAGCAAATACCGCTCCTTCTTCCAAACTCTACTGACCGTGCCCAGAGAGGAGGGTTACCGGGCACTGTACCGCGGCCTCACCACACACCTTGTCAGACAGATTCCCAACACGGCCATCATGATGTGTACCTATGAAGTGGTGGTCTACCTGTTTGGCCGTTAGCGGCCACGCCTGTGCTCCTTCCAACTGTGTACAGACTTGAAGACGAAGGCCTTTTGGCAAGGAGCAAATGACGACCAAAGGAAAACCCAAGAAGCTGAAGTGGGCCGGCAGAGTGTAAACAAGTCATATCTGAAACGTGAAAGGAGGGAAACCCTTTGGTACCATTACAACCTGTAGACTGCGAGTTCCCGTCTTTGGCTTGACCTAAGAGAGAGATTGCCGAATATTGCCTTGGGTAAGAAAGAAAGATGCCCAAATGGAAGGAGCCTCTGGAAAAAAAGTTAATGAGCACAATTCAGTGGCCTTAAGTGTTGTTTCTACAAGTGAGTGATGGGTAAATTGCTGCTTTTCATTCAGGTAGAGAACATTTCACAAGGGGGAATGCTTGAAGACGACTGCAGTTGGCAGGAAGGATGGGAACAAAAAGTGATTGGAATTGCCAACTTCCTCTATTCAAAGATGATGAAAGATTTTTCTTTTTTTTTAACCTGTCCGTTATTTTCTGATGCAATTTTCTGTTTTTGTGTTCAGGCCAAATAATAGTACAGTGGGGCCTGGAGATGAAGGCGATAATGAAAAAAAAAATCTGATAATTAACAAGACTTTAAGTTCTTTTTAAATTGCCAGTTTTAAAATGTCTCTACAGAAAATTAACTTCACCATAGAGTAGTTAGACGTCTTATTACTATATGAACTACATTTCGAAACAAAATGAAAGGCAAAGTGATGTGGTTTGTTTTCAATACACCAAGTGTAATTCTCATTGTTTTATATTTTGTTTGACTTGATACTGGAACTTGGAGCGACAATAAACCGCTCCCTATCTGCCAGATGGTTGCAAAGCAAGTTGAATTCAGTGCCACCATTCAATGCAAACTAATCAGCCAACCAATGGCTTGCATCTGAAAAGCTCATTAGGCGTGTTACTTGTTTCTCAAGGCACCACTGTCCTGCTTGAGGAGCTTCAAAAGTAGTCCTATGCTCGCATCAGTTTTAGAGAGTCAGAGTTGAGGAATGTTTGTCCAAGGTTGAATGTCAGCGGAGAGGTTTCTTTTTGAAGGAGTATCTTGCTTTTATTAAGTCGCTAATCTCTTGTCTTTATACTACATGACTTCAAGCATTCCCCCTTGAAGCACCGGATCCCACGTAAATACAAATAGGACTTGAAATGGTCTGGCACGCAAACACCTTGCGAAGGACAGGGAGAAAATCTGACCTTCCATCTGGACTTTTTTTTATTATTTTTTATTTTTTGCCTGGTCGTGACAATACGATCTGAATTGACGGCCACATCCTTTATTAAATGTGATTTGCACGATTGTCAAGAAGTACCCAAATCTGCCACCGGCAAATGAATATGCAGTGGCAGTGCGGCAGAATAGTTTTTCCCACCAGAACCCATATTTGTAGAGCTGTATTTCTTCTGGTTGGAGTGTGGCATCTGCATGTGTAACAAACGACAACTAAAGATTTCCCGCCCCGGCACTAACTTTTAATTTCGCGAGACGGTGTGACTGGGAGTGTGGAAAAGATCCTCCCGTGTAATATGCACGAGTTTCATTCCCTCTCTTGCACCACTTCTTCCTTTCTTTGGCTTCCAGCCGAGCTGATAACATGCACTTTTGGGGCCTTTTGAAGGCTTGTGCTTTGCATTCTGTTGTGTGGACAGTTGAATTGTGTATACATTGTAAAAGAAGACAAAGTATATGAAAAATGTATTTTGCGCCACTGTTCTTAGAGCAAATATATTGTACAGGATTGTGTTCTCAGTAGTTGTGATTCATGCCGTGTGTGTGTGCCCATGTGTGTGTACATATAAAATACTGTATATAAATACCATTGTTTTTTTTTCTTCATGTACGAGTTGTTGCAATTTTTTTGTGCAGTTGACACCAATTGTTTTTTTTTTTTCTTCAAATATAAACGCTAAGCATTAATACTTAATGCTGCAGGGCAATCACTTGTCAGTCACATTTTTGACCGTAAGGTTGGATTGTATTTTGTTTTCATTGCAGTAATGGGTGTTTCTCAGTCATGTTGGAATGTCGTCATCATATGTGCTGTTTACATCCTTGTTATCATGTTCAAGTTCAAGCAATATGCTTATTTGGAAGTGTTATTCAGTGTGAGTGTTTAAAAAAGTTGTTTCATCCTTTTAAATTAATAAGTTCCGGAAATGTGAAATCTGTTTCATCAAAAGGATTATCCTAAAAGTAACCTGACAATTTTTTCACCCTCATAGGTAAAAACAAAGTAGACACGACAGCTTATCGTTAAGACGGCCTATCTACACTCTCCCCCAATGTTTTCATGCCTTTGCCCCATTTCCCTTAAAAGAACAGAACAGAAATGCAAGAAACCAAACTTATTTATGCATGGTTTTTAACTCTATTGAACATATATTGCAGTATTGTTAGAGGCCATCAAAACCCTGCACTGCTACTTGGGATATTCTTTGTTATTTCCACTCTCTGGTGACATGTAGTTAACACTTAGTTGCAAAAATAAAAAAAAGATTCTCGCCCATGTTTTCCTTAGTCACACTAATAGCTTTTCTCTTTTGTTCCGTCGTAGTTGAGTACTAAAGGTCAGTTACCAAAATGTGACATACACAATCTGGACTGGACAGGTGCTGATTTTTCCCTCATTGCCATGTTTTCAGTTCAATGAGTTTTACCTTGAATGTGTGGACAGAGTGCGAAAGTTTTTTTTTTTGTTTTTGTTTTTTTTGGCGCCCCAATCATTTTTTATTTGTTACTAAAACAGAAGAAAATAAAATTATTGTGAAAATAACACCTTGGGTTTTTTTTTTTATTGAACACGCAGTACTCACCATAATACACGCCCCTCCCCCTTTTTTTTCTCAGTAAACACTTGTTACAAGTTCTAAACTTCTATGGCCTTCATTTCTGTGTACTCATTGTTAGAAAACTGCAGCGAACGGGGAGGGGGTTGAAGCATTGAATTCAATGGACCATATTTGGAGGCGCATAGAAATTTCGATTCTAAAAGGAAATTTACATTTTATGTTGAGCGCGAAAGGTCCGTGCAGTTGGTGTAGCTAATGATTATTGCCACTAAGGGGAGCCAAATGTCTTCTATGTTTTCCACGCGCCGACGATTCCATCGACGACTTACATGGTCTACATGTCTTCGGGGTCAGCCGCACATTATTTTCATCTGCATGAATTATTTGAATACATTTTTTGAGATTGTAGTCATTTAACTCTTCACGTATCGATGCTATGTTGTGACCGTGTTAAAAATTGATCTTGCACTGAACAACCCCCTGGTTTCTTATTCAATCGAGACAGAACTGAAGCAAAGCTAAACTGTTTGAGGAGTTAAGTGAAATTTATTTGTAGATAATCCTTAGTGTTTTTATACAGTGAGTAAGGTACAATTCTTATGTAACTTGTGAAATTATTTTAATTGTATTATTAAAGTACTTTTTTTTAAAATAAGGTATTTCAGTTATGATTCAAACTGCATCGCATTGCAGTGGCTCACAATGATATAAAATACTTAAGTACTTAAAGATTGCAAGGACAGATTTTATTCTTATTAGCTCATAAATTAAATGAGTCCATTGTAAGAGGGAGCACATAACTCCTACTCTGGCATCCCGTCACTGGCTCCCTATACACTTTAGAGTTCTTTTTAAGATCCTATTGTTTGTTTTCAAATCTTTAAATGACCTTTCATCACCTTACCTCTCTGAGCTCATCCGCCCCGACACACCTGCCCGGTGCCTCAGGTCTGTTGACCAGACATTATTTGAAGTACCAAGAACTAAGTGGAAGCTCAGAGGGGATCGAGCCTTTTCCGTTGCAGGTCCCTCTCTCTGGAATGACCTCCCACTGAACATTCGGCAAGCCTCCTCGCTGCCCATCTTTAGAACCCACCTCAAAACTCACTTATATTCTTTGGCATTTGACTCAGCATGACTCAGACTTGATCTTAGTTTTACTGTTTGGTGCTTTCTACTGTCTTTGTTACTGATTTATTGCTTTATTGTTGTATATCTGATAGTTGTTCCATGTACAGCACTTTGTATACAGCGATGGTTGTATGTCAAGCGATGGCTTGACTTTGAAGTCAAGATGGCGCCCGAGTAGGCAGCCGTCGGCAAGTGCTCTCATGAGCCTTGCTTTTTTTGTTGTTTTTTGGTTTGTTTTGTCACTTTGTGTTTGTTGTTACGTCGTGTGAACCTGATGTGGACTTCTTTCAGCATTTCTTGGCCATGACATTCATCAAGGAGGAGACTCTGTGCTTGGTGGTTGCGCCTTCTCGGCAGCATGGGTATACCAGCACTGTTTTTGCCTGGGAGGAATGTCGGTGCTATTTGACTGTCGTTGCTGGACAGTCCCGGGGCGCTTGTGTCTTGCGCCTGTAATGGGCAGCATTTTTCACAGCCCCGCTTTGTTCAGCGGAGAGATCGGTGCTGTTGAACGGTCTGCGGCTGAATGGATGTAAGGCTTGAGGAGCCAACGACGAGAAGAAAGGAGCGTTAGCGCGGAGCGCCGATGCGGATGTGGAACTGGGAGTCGCGGCTTGGAACTGAAGTGGATTTACATGGGACAGGAGATGTGAGCCAATCTCTTTTTCGTCAATGGACGCTACAGCTTCGTGTTTGCTTTCAAAACTTAGCTTGTAGCAGACGTGTGCACATTTTCAGCATGACGTCTCTGATCCACTGGTGAAAGGACACTTTGATCCTCTCCTCTTTCATCTATAACTGCTTCAGACAACAAAGTGTATGCAGGAAAGTGGTCAAGATTGCTGTGTTGACTGTCTGTGTCCTATGTGTTGTGTTGTGTTATTTTTGTTATTTTGACTTCAAAATGGCGCCGCGTGAGTGGCTGCCTTTCCAGCAGCTCCTATATTTTGTTGTTCTTCTTCTTCCTTTTATAACTTTGCT
>CAAKHF010022703.1:31617-43375 GCA_901007745.1 Hippocampus kuda | reverse complement strand
CCCCTCCCTCCTTCTTCGCAGCATCCCGCCGAGCAGATTAGGGCGTTGTGTCAATCAGTCCATTTAACATGTGCTCCTGAAGGCATCGCACTTGAAGGCATCACGGTCACTGAGCTCCCCCGCAGACTCCACAACAAGAGCGGCAGCAGCCAGAGGTCAGTTGAGCATTGCGGCTGCTCATCCACTCGTGAACTAATACACACACACACACACACACTCTCTCATGCCTGATTACCCCTCCCCAACCCCCCATCCATCCAGCGGTCAAAGGTATGGGAGGGAACTCCACACAATGGCCTCCTCCAAGAAAAATGGTCTTGGAGTGTTATTTTGGAGAGTGAGACAGAGAAAAATAACCTGGAGCGGATTCGTTTATTCGTATGAGTCAAAAAAAAAGAAGAAGAAGAAGAAAAAAAAGCAGCGACCAGGAAAAAAACAACCCCGCTTTGGCTAGTGCTTTATGACAATTGACCTTCTTCGGCATCATTTACAAAATCCGCATCACATCGAGTGTGTGTCGTAATGATGGGGGGGGGGGGGTTGCCTCATCATTTCATTCCCCTCCCCTGACTGCAACCTTTGAGCTGTGACACCGTATCCCACTGATGCTGTTGAGGCTCTCTACGGACCCTGGCTCAATATGGGGCAAGAAAGATGTCAGCAAAAGCCTAGTAGGACATCAGAACTTTCTGAATTTGGAGTTGATCAGAGGACTTTTCAGCAGTGGCCTGTAGGCGACTCTCATGGTTCTCATTCATGTTCAACTGTCATGGTTCGCACAGTTTACGCTCATGGCGCTTCTTCCATTGACCCTTACGTTAGACTCTCATGGGGCTGCTGAGGTTGACTATTGTAGCATTTAACTCTCTCGGTTTTCATGGTGTTCCTTGAGTTGGCTCTCATGTGAGACTCTCGCTGTGTTCTTTTGGTCGCCTCTCATAGGGCACCCTGGTTAGTGCTCATAAGGGTCCTTTAGTTAACTCTTGCGGTTAACTCTCATAGTGTTCCTTTAGCTGACTCTTAAGACTGTTGTGGCGTTGTTTCAGTTGAATCACATTGCTCTCATGGTGCCAGGGCCAGAAAGTCAGAACCCTACAACAGTTTGATTCTCAGCAAGATGCTTTATTCGACCCTCGTCGTTGACTTTCAGACCGCTCATGTTTGTCCCTTGTTTGACTCAGATGGTGACTCACAGTGTGTCGTGAGTGGACTACCACGGCTCTCATAGGTGGCTTTCATTTTGGTCCTTTTATTGACTCGGTAACTTTATACTTCACCGTCATGAGGTTTATTTTGGTGACTCTCATGGTGTTGTTTTGCTCGACACTCATGGCTGTCATGAGAAATTGCTCACGATGGTCCTTTAAGTGACTCGCATTGCTCTGATATTTGACTCTCATGGTGGTCTCGGTTGGCTCTCCTGTTACTCTTGAAGTCGACTCTCCTTGTTGACTCTCACTTCGGTCACCATTGTGGCGGTTGACTCTCATGACTCAAATGATGTCCCGAAAGTTGACTCTCATGGTTTTTGTTTTGGTTGAATCTCACGGCTCTCAAGATTGGCTCTCTTGATGGTGCTTGATTTGACTCTCACTACTCTTAGCTATCACTTCATTCTGTTGACACTCGGGTAGATTACGATTCTCATGGTGCTCCTTTAATTAACTCTTACGACTCTTGTAGTTGACTCACGTGGCTCTCACGGTTAACTCATCTTCCTCCTTAATTTGGCGAGCAACACCCCTGTATTGGACTCACACTGTTTCAATTGATTCTCATGGCTCTCGGGGTGTTATTTTGGCTGTCGCTCATGACTCGTATCGTGTTCCTTCCGTTGCCGCTAAATACATTTGCGGTTGACGCTCATGGAGGTCCTTTCGTTGCTCCTCTCCTGGTGCCACATGAAATCTTTTGAATCCCAAAAAGTGCAGCGAGTATGAAAAGGCAGTATCTCGCCCTCCTTTTGTCCCTGCCCCTCAGCAGGCATTTTGTGTGACAATTGACCTTCCTCGGCATCATTTGCATCATCGCCACAACGTATGTGTGTGCGTGCGTGCGCCCTTCATGAGCACGTTCACGCTGCCCCACATCGGGTGTTGGGGGGAGGGCGGTTACGCACGTGAAGATGGGGGTCGGAGGAAAATGAGGCCCGGCCGATATTGTTTGATTGGATTTTTCCTTTTCAAGGTTTCGGGATCATTACGGGAATTCATTTGAAGTGTTGCCGCAAATGAAACGGCGACTTTAATTATTCCACTTTTCCGTCTCGCGCTTCTTGCCACCCTGTGCGTGTGAGAGAGAGAGGGAGAGACTGTGCGTGTGTGTGTGTGTGTGGGAATTAAAATCATCTTTGAAAATGACACCAAGCGAGATGGAGCCATTCGCCCTTATTTGGTTGTGTCCCCCGTCCCACTTCCTGCCCCCAGCCCTCTTTTTTTTCCTCCACACATTGAAAGCAAAAAAAAAAAAAAAAAAAAAACCCTTCCTAAAATATCTATTATAAAAATATCACAATTGAGAAAGCAGCACTGAGACAAACTCACCAGTGTACGCGATCCGGAACGACACCTACGAGACTGAAGGAGGAAAATGGTCTTCTTCAAAACTGGTGCTGTGGCGTAACCCGTTTATCTTGCATGAAATCTATAAACCGTGACCATATCGTGCTATCATCAAATAAGACATCACATTATTCGAACTTGAGCAACGTTTTATTTCGCTGCGTCCATTATCCCCCAGTCACCATGTAGTGGTTGCGGCGGCCTCCTGATGTATCATCCACAATTTTCCTCCACTGTCGCACAGTGACCGTATCCTGATACTTTCCAAATCAATGTTGTGATTATATTTCACCAAAAATTCACTATGAATAGATCATGTGATGGATCGTTAGCGTGTTTTTCTTCTGTATGGCAGCGGATGGTGCCGAAAATGACACCGAGACGTTATTTGGTCGTGTCCTCGTCCAACTTGCAGTCTCAATGTCCCCCGCCCCCAACCCCTTTTTCCCCTTCTATTTTTTCCCCCCTCTGCAAACTCTTCCAAAGCAAAATGTTCATTCCAACATTTCAATAAATTGAGCAAGGGAGGCATTAACGTTAATCTGGGCCAGCACATTGTGTTTGGCACGCGCGTGCTCGGGATTATGGATTACTATTAGCTGGATGGAAAGCGTTCATTCATTTCAATGCCTCGCCGCAGCCGTGCTAAAATTAAAAAGAGAACTAATACTTCTTGGACAATCATACTTCTTCTTCTTCTTCTTCTTCTTCTTGGACACCACTTTGCTTTACTCGCTCGCTCACCCCCGGCCCCTCCTCCTCTTCGTCCTCGCTCTTCTCTTGCGAGCAGACGACAGATGCTCGCTATCAACTTTGCAATCGCAGCGAGATTAAAACGTCACCGGGGCCCCGCTTGCCAACGCGAGCCGTTTCCAAAACGGTTTTGCACTTTGATACACATATGAACGGCGAAAGGAAGAAAAAGATCAAGAGGTCTCAATGAAGTGAGACTGAAGAATGCTTTCGGGGAGTCGGGTCCCGTCAACAGTCGGCATCTCGCAGGTCTCCTTTAGTTGCCTCTCAATGCTCTGAGTTGACTCTTATTTTGACTCTTAACTTCCACTTTTCCACTTTTCCATCTTCTTTCCTTTCATAAATTTGGGTCATGAGCAACCTTGACGAAAGGCGGCCTCATGGTTGCATCGGGGCACATTCACAAAGCATCTTTGGGATTCCAACGACCGCGCCCACCAAGTACTTTCAGGTCATCATGCTCAGATACAAAAGGAAAGGACGGTTCTGTTTTTGTGCCTTTAGCTGCTCTCATGTCATGCTAGTCCTTGAGTAGAACGGGGTTGACTCTCATCTTTGACTCCTGTGATGCTCACTTAGTTGACTCTCATGTTTGACTTGTGATAAGAAAAGCTTTATTACTCTCGCAAAGGAGAAATTCCCAATTCACAGCAGCAAAGTTATGAAAGGAAGAAGTAGAAGAACAAAATATAGGAGCTGCTGGAAAGGCAGCCACTCTCGCGGCGCCATTTTGAAGTAATGTTCCCTTTGACGACTTTCATGGTTGATTCTCACGGTTGGCTCTCGCAAGGGTCCTTCCATTGACTCTCATGCTGTTCCTTTCGTTGACACTCACGTTTGGCTCTCAGGATGTTGTTCTCGTTGACCTCAATGGCTCTCATCGTTGACTCTCATGGTGTGTCTTTCGACGACTTTCAAGACTCCACCGGTTTGACGCTCATGGCCCTGGATTGAATCCACCTTCTTCATGCATGGCAACTTCACCTCGGTTGTGTTTCTCATAAATCGGACCCGCTACCCTTCAATATGCTGACATTTCCAAAGAGTCCTCCTGGGTTTGAACGATCATAAACATCCCGTTTAAGGCAGAAAAATCAGGATTGGTACCTAAAATGGCAGCTGGGATCATCTTGCACATCAACTACTTTTGATATTCCATGATGAGCGGAGCAAGAACACGATTGCTGTTCAATGACATCAGAGCAAGAACGCTATTGATGTTGAATGACATCCGGTGAGAGCTGGTGGTGGCGGGCGGCAGGTGTTTTGTCGACAACAATGAAGCGATGTCATCGGAGGTGTCGATGAATACGAGCTGTCTGAGCATGTCGGGCTGGGTGTGTGTATGTTCGAGCATGTGCAAGGTTTTGTGTGTGTGTGTGTGTGTGTGTGTGTGTGTGTGTGTGTGTGTGTGTGTGTGTGTGTGTGTGTGTGTGTGTGTGTGTGTACCTAGCTTTGGTTTAATCGTCTGGTGAGGGCCAATCTAAAAAAAAAAAAAACACTGCACTGTGCACCTCTGGCCCAGTCTGTATGTTAACCATCGGCCTCAAAAGTTTCTCTATGTTCAGTTGTGCTTCTAAGCCACTGTGGAAAACACTAATGGTTAGTTGTCATGTCATGATGATTCAGATCCACCAAGGTAAAACCGGAGTGTTGGAAAGCAGGTCTGTATGCAGCTGATACAGGCACACAAATGCATACATGTTGACAAGAGTGTCTCTGTAACCAGCAGCTGGCAAGGAACAGAGGCGGAAAGAGCTCAGGACCGCTCGGCACATCAAACATTTAAAGACTGGCGTTGCCTCAGCAGCACCCACCATCACAAGTGAGACAAACACAGCCAATGATGTTTCCATTAGCGCGTGTGTGTATTCTGTGCATGTGTTCAACAGTACATGAAGGCGAGACCAACACAGGCGAGCGAGGCTACCTCGAAATGGTACAGTTATGATACGATGGGAGAGAGCTGTTATTTTTTTATTAGTATGACCAGCATGTAGTTAATCAATAACTATTCAAATTCTCACAAGTCTATACAGTCACACTGATCAATGAGTCACGTATGAGCTAATAATTTTGAAAATGAGTTGCTAACCTTTGGTTTGTGGGCCATATAAGACCTTCAAATGCATTTGATCCTGCCCACCATGCCATTCTAAAAACAAGTAAAACCTCAGCAGAACCGTTAAAGGAAAACACCTGCTAAGATTGAACCCACAAATGCTATAATGTATCACAATGAACATTTGTAGTGTGATGAGTAGACATGACGTGGCATGTAAGTACTGTGTAACAACCATGTTACAGTTGCAATGCAAAAAGAAAAAGTTGAATTATTTCAGTAGTTCATTTCAAAAAGTGAATCGAATTTGTTTTACAGATTAACATGGAAATATTTTTTTCAGAAGACCAAAGCATTCCAAATTTCAGTATTAAAAATATGTTTTGATATTTTTGATGTCATATGTTAATTTCTGTAGCTTAAACTTCCAAAGACTGCCAATCAAACTGCCTCAGTGATTATACAGAACCATAAGTCAAAGCACTAGGATGCATCGGGCAAAAGCCGAAAGGAAACAAATTACCTAAAATTTACATTAAATAAATGACGATGCACAGATATTCACTTGAAACATTTAAAATGACACGCACCTGCTTTCTATAGCACCTCATTCAGGTCAAAGATGAGCTGGAGCCTATCCCAGTAAAATTTTGGCAAGCAAAGCGGCGTACAGCCAAACAACTATTCACACCTATGGATAATTTCAGAGTCCTCAATGCCACCTGACTTGGCGAGAGAAGCGGGGTGCACCCTGGACTGCCCCCCCGTAAGTCGCAGGGCACATACACACAAGCATTCACATCTTACAGTATGTAAAATTTTGTCTCCAATAACAGTTGACTTCAGAGACCCCATTCACACTGTTTCCACTTATGGACAATTCAGAGTCTAAACTGAGCCTAACATGCATGTTTGCAGAATGTGCATGGGAGGAAGCTAGAGTAAATTATGAAGACTAAAATTTGAGAAATTAACAAGCACCCCCCCCCACACCCAAAAAAGTAAATAAATTGATAAACATTTTTAAAAAGTTAAAAAGTGCCTAAATGCAGTATTAGTCGTTGGTGTCCCAGGAGCGGCCAAAGTCTGAAGCACCATGTGTACCGTAACAGCGGTGTAATAGCAACATCTCCAAAGGGGAAGGATGTCGAAGCCTTCCCCTAAATCTGCACACAGACCCCCGATTTATTGCAGCCGAGACGCCGGCCACGTCCATCCAAACGTTCGTCTGGAAGCCGGTAAAAGTGAGCTAACTAGCTAAAACTGCTCCGAAAAGAAGACGAATTGGGAGAAGAAAAGAGTCCCGAGTAGTGAGGCATGTCTCTTTTTTCCTCCTCGAAAAGGAAATCCCTTCTCGGCGACTTCGGCACCACGTCCGGCTCGTCGCTACTCACCTCTGACCGGGGACAGGCGCTCCAATACGGAGAGAGCAGCGGCGAGAGCTCGGTGGTTATCCCGGTGGGTTAAAGTAACTTGTCCCGTTACAGCGGAGATCCGCCGAGCTGCTTAGCTATGCAGTGCGTGTGCGTGTGCGTGTGTGTGCGTGTGAATTTAAAAAGTCAATGTGTGTGTGGTTCGTTTTCTGGGGGCGGGGCTAAGAGGAGGAGGATGAAGGCACAGTGTGAGGCAGGGGGTGCATCGAAGAGCCCCCACCGCACACCACCAGTTGAAGTTGAGCAGAAAATTGAATAGGGCTATTCGCCGAGGATTTTTTTTTTCATTTTCATTTGTATTTATTATTTTCATTTTGGGCGGCCCGGTAGTCCAGTGGTTAGCACATCGACTTCACAGTGCAGAGGTACCGGGTTCGATTCCAGCTCCGGCCTCCCTGTGTGGAGTTTGCATGTTCTCCCCGGGCCTGCGTGGGTTTTCTCCGGGTGCTCCGGTTTCCTCCCACATTCCAAAAACATGCGTGGCAGGCTGATTGAACACTCTAAATTGTCCCTAGGTGTGAGTGCGGGCGTGCATGGTTGTTTGTCTCTGTGCGCCCTGCGATTGGCTGGCAACTAATTCAGGGTGTCCCCTGCCTACTGCCCGAAGACAGCTGGGATAGGCTCCAGCACCCCCCGCGACCCTAATGAGGATGAAGCGGTTCGGAAGATGAATGAATGAATGAATGAATTTTCATTTTGTATTTTTGGTGGAACCAATACCATTCGCTGGAAAATTCTCACATATTTTTGGGTTATGTAACATCCTAACCCTGTCTAATAGGAAATTAGTACAATGGAACGTCCAGTTATTCATTTATTTCCACAATGAGCCCATTTGTAATCTGAAAGGTTAATGAATCGAGATTATATTTTCCAGTGAAATTAATGGAAATGCAATTAATCCGTTCCAGTTAAAGGTAAATTATACTTACCTTTCTTCAGTGTGTGGTTAAAAATAAATATTAGCAATATAGAAATACATGGAAACACACTATTCTAAATAAAAGATCATTGCTCATGCTATGACCTCCGTCTTCTTACTAGTTAAAATGGGATGAACGTTTCTTTTTTTCAGATAATGTTCTGGGGGGGGAGCGAGGGGAGGGGGGTAGCAAATCTCTTTCCTAGCTGACAGTTTCAGCGCTGACGAAGGTTGAAGTGACAGCTGAAAATAAAGGCCATTGTCTGAAACAATTTTAACTAGTATTGCTCATTAACTTTAACTGAAGAGGATGAAAAGAGGAAGAAGACACACTGCGCAGCTCCTCCATTGAAAAATTGTCTTCTTCCATGATAACATGGGGAAATTTTTCATCAAGCATTTTTTTTTTGTCTAACACACATCAGCCTCATGACCCTCCACCTTGAAATGAAATATTTCTAAAGGCTTCCAAGAATTCTTGTCTGTCTCATTTTCTTATTGGCCAAAAAGGTTGTGTCAAGAGATATGGGGTCAGTCCAGGGTTCCAGGTGAGCTGGAGGAAAGTTTGGGCAAGAGAAGCGTGGTGCACTGGTCACCTTTTCAAAGTTACTGATGAATTGCAGCCTTCAATTCCAGGTGACTTTTGACAAGCAAAGCAGGGTCCACCGCGGACTGGTCACCATTCTGTTGAAGGGTTGCGGGTGCACAGTAGCCTATCCCAGCAGAATTTGGTAAGAGAAACAGGAGTCCACCCTGGAATGGTCGCCCCAATCTCGCTGGTCCCGAGCTTTAAGATTTGACTTGCTACATATTTCATGGATTTGCACCCATGTAGCTTCCCTCGCCCCACTTCTTTTCGGAGCAAAACCAAAGCTCGATGTTGTTTTACAGGGAAGTGGTAGAAATAGACCACGCTTAGAACCCTGCAAACTGGTGAGAAAATAATCAATACTTTGTCCCCTCATTTTTTTTTTTCAGGAGACGCCAATAAAAAAAGTGTATCATAAATCTTCCAAACATGCCTCCGTTGAGCCAGCGTCTCCTTTTTTTGTATCTATCCTTGTCTCGGATGAGCGCCAACGGCGCTGCGTCTGTCTCTCCGGAGTCAACCCCCACCATTAAGATATTAGCACGTCAACAATGATGGGAGTATGCCTCCATCATCAAGTGCTTACTTTGTTTTGGAATCACTCTAGCTATTATTTATCATTTTGTCTTTGGTGTTCAAGTGTCTGTTGTGGACAGACCGGACGGTCGTCATGGCCACAATTGACTTGATGTGTAACAATACTTTATACTCATTCAATGTATCGCAAATTTATAATGTGTGCCAGAAATGACTGTTCATTTAGTCAGCAACTCCTGGCATTCTAGCGAGAAAGTTACCATCTTGTACTTTACATTTAATTGATTAATGCCCTTTATTAAGTAACAAGGAGCTTCGGTAAAAAGCTGTAACTCTCAATTGGCGGATATTAAAGCGCCATAGTTTCTGCACAGCTCCTGAAGTCCAAGGTAAAAAAACAGCGTGTTGTTTTTTCTTGGGTGAGATGGGGCCAGAGAGACGTTCTTTTTTTTTCCTTCACAGATCATTTTTACGCATGTTCCGTTGTCAGATCATCCAACAAATATGACAAAAAAGTGGGTTCTTTTTAATTCATTCAATCCCAGCCATTTTCACTGGAGCAACCCCCTCAATCCCAGCGTTTTACTGGATTTGACTGATCTTGCAAGGCCCACAGAATATTTGGTTCTAATGTTATATAAACATGGAGCCTACCAAAATAAAGCTTGGACTCTCTTCTTTCCATTCGTCAGCAATCGGCATTTCAAAATGGCTAAGTTAAATGAAAATGGCGATTCCTGGGCAAAAAACGGAGAAAAAGAGCTTTTTGTAAAAGCATGCATTTCAAGCACTTCAGGCACCACTGCCAACTACTGGTCGCTTTTTTACATTATATACAATGCAAACGGCCTATTCTCATTCACAGATTGCATCAGACCCTCCTCCTCTCTATGACGCAAAAAAAAAAAAAAAAAAAGACTTAGACGTACAAGTACGTCCTTGGTAGGTGGGGCCGAATTTTAAAAAGACGTACAATTATGTCTTGTGGAATGAAAGAGGTAATTGTAAATTTTGCTTTTAAGTCCTTCAAAATCACGAGATTCGTTATTCTGACAGATACGTTTCATCATTTGAACCCTATAGCAAAAATGATTCCGTGAAAAAAAAAAATCTGTCAGAACACTGACAAGAAACATATTTGTATTTCTATATTATCCGTCTTAAGTAAAATGTTGAAAATTTGCTCGCCCGCCGAGATTAATTGCATACATTTTTAGATCAGAATATCCCTCCAAATCAATAGTTAATCAACGTTTCAAATGAAAACTGTGCCTCTCTTCTTGCTCTGCATTTTGGGCTGATTTTGCCCCAAAATCATGAGGGTTCCTCCTCCAACTTTATTACAATAGCCCTGAGGAGTTTGAGGAGCAGATACCAATTGACCCTGGCAGAATAGTTGCATGTTTCAATCACACAGACCCTCTCAATCTCATCTCATGAGTTATGGTTTCTTGCTTTTGCAAAGCTAAATCATCCTAGAAAGATTCCCCTGGCAGAGCACTGATGACAAATGTGTTCCTGTAAAACCAGCTTCTCAAATTTATGCACATTTTGGCTGTTTTTCATTTTAAAATCATTCGTATTTTTGCCCTGACAAAAACTTCTTTTTTTTTTTTTTAATAGTGTAAGTGTCGTTGAAAGATTTTAACAATATTTTTTTTATTATTGTGATGAATATCCACTTGGGGTGGTTAAATATGGTTACTTGTAAAAATGTTGTCATCGCGCATGCATAAATGAATCCGTGTGGGTCATAGATATGCAAATGCGACAGATGCAAATGACAGTTCACTAAAATAAGACAATAAGAGCACTTTAAGCAGCACGTACGGCCCTGAATAGACAAGACTATCTACCGCGGACAAGAATTTGAATGAAATAATTGCATTTATCTCTTAAGTACTCTCCCACAGTCCACTGATGGACAGCTTTGCAGGCCCGGCACACAAATGGAAAGTGATTTCACACTACTTTTTAACCCCAATTTTATTTTTGGTACACGACGACTGCAGTGTAAGTCATCTTTACGAGCTCGTACAAAGCGAGTGACGTCACAGTTGAGATACAAGTCACTCATTTATCAGTGTGGTCGAAATGCCAAAGTCAAACCCCTCTGAATTGTGCGATTTATGGAGTTCAAATTCCAAGCATTATCGGGCAACAATCTTGTGATGCTTTTGCTCAGTGCGCATCAAAAGTGAACTACATGGGCTCTATACAGTATTCCATTGAGGTGTATTCGTTTTTCGCATTTAGTTTTGTATTTTGTTTGTTTCTTCCCTGTTTGCTAAAACTCTTTTTTTTTTTTTTTTTGTCTATTTGTGCAAGCCGTATTGTGCTCTCTCTGTCTTTGTCGCTCTCCTTTACTTGCATGCGTGTCATGCTGAGAGGAATAATGCCTGGCTTCTAAAATACGGCCTGGGGGTCTGTACCTTCCTTCAGAGGCTTTTATACGAAACCCAATCATTTTTGTGACTATTTCTTTTGCATTGCCAGAAATATCAATATAGCATCTCCTCCAGCGCTTCCTTTTCGTCTCGTCTCACGTCATAAACCACCGGCTTAATGGCCGTGACTGAAACACAGAAGAAAGATGCTGTTCCTGTTAACACCCTCCTCCAATAACAGCAAACGAAAAATGGCTGAGGTCTTGCACAGCTACTGTGGGGCAACTTGGACAAATTTACCCAAGTTTACGCCCATTCATTAGCGGGCGGTGACATATGAATGAAAGACATGTTATGATTGGATCAGAATATAGTTACAAATAGCATGCATTGCAGCCAATGTGTGTGTGTGTGTGTGTGTGTGTGTGTGTGTGTGTGTGTGTGTGTGTGTGTGTGTGTGTGTGTGTGTAGCTGGAACCTTTCATGAAGATTCGGGCCCGGAAAGAGTTAACGT
>CAAKHF010022703.1:2089-23073 GCA_901007745.1 Hippocampus kuda | reverse complement strand
AAGGTTGACAAGGAACGCCGGTGAGGAAAGCTAACTCCCAACCAAACGGATTCTGGTGTTTGCATTAATCTGTGTTGATCTGGTTAGACACAAAGTCCAGGAGGTGAGTGGGTAAATTACCACTAAGTGGAGAGTCAGCAGCACACCACGGCGTGTCGATGCTTTTGAACTCCCAGCCCAGCCTTAACCTGATGACCTTCCTGATCCTACTGGTTAACACTTCTGACTCACAGTTGTGAGGTTTGGGCTTGCACCTTCCTGTATATAGTTGCACTTTCTTTTGGTACTCCCACTTCCATATTTAAAAAAAAAACAAAAAAACAAAGGAGTAGACGTCAGATAGACAGAATGGTGGACGAGTGCTCGGCGTCTCTGCCTAACAGGGCTCCGGGTACTTTGGCTTCCTTACACATCCCCAAAACATGCATGGTAGGTTAATGGAAGACTTGAAATTGTCCATGGATGTGAATGTGAGCGTGAATGCTGGTTTGTCGACACGTGCCCTGCAATTACCATATTTTCTACACTAAAAGGTGCACTGGATTATGAGGCGCACCTTCAATGAATGGCCTATTTTGTAATTGTTTTCATTCAATGGGCGCACCACATTATAAGACGCAATCTACAATGCATCCACTAGATGGAGCTACGCTCAAGGAAAAACGCCAACAGAACAATCAGATGTCAGCAATACTTATTTAATAAAGCAGCGACACAGTTCACCTAACCAACAGCAAGTTATAACATTGACTTGTTAACGTTGAACTCTCTTGCCGCTGCTCTATTTCCGTGTTCAACTGCGTAACCGATTGCCTCAAGTTTGAACTCTGCGTTGTCAGCATGTCTCGAGCAAGGAGCCATTTTGGGGTCGAAATATTACCGTAATGACCATACACAAGGCACATCGGATTTTAAGGCGCACTGTGAGCTTTTAGAGAAAATGGAAGGCTTTTAGGTGCGCCTTTTAGTGTGGAAAATACGGTTACTGGTGACCAGTCCACGGTGGACATCAATTTCTCTCGCCAAAAGTCAAATGAGATTGCAAAACACAGATTTGGGGTTCATTCTTTCGAGGCTCACCTATCTGAAGTCTCAAGCGAATTTGATGACGTCAGCCATGATGCGTATGCGACCCCCCCCCGCCCCCCATGTTTTTGTGCGTAATCTTTTTGTTTGTTTGTTTTCTTTTTCCAAGACCGGTGTTATTTACATCCCCGAGCTGCGCTCACATGCTTTTATTTTTCTTAGCCAACACACAGTGTTTCAAAGTTTAAGCCTCCCTTGTAATCTCTTCCAAAACTCCTGACAGAGATTAGACAATAGTGGGAACAATTGTCGCTGAATTATTGTGTTCAATTTGGGATGCAGTGGCGTCACAAATTACCTGTGAAACCAGACAACGACAGCGCATTATCTCGTCTCTGCAAAGTTTTATAATTCGTTTTGGCTTTTATAGTGTAGTACTGGGGCATCTTGTAGTACAGTTGTGCATTTTCTCCATCCATCCATCCATTTTCTATTTAGCTTGTCCTCATATGAGGGTTGGGGTGAGCCTGAGCCTATCGCAGCTGACTTTTGGCGAGAGAAGCAGGATCCACCTGTGACTGGTCGACAATCAGTCACAGAATGCATAGACAATTTAAGGGCAATCTGTCCACAAAATGAATTCTTGTGGTGAATGTTGCATTCTTTTTCAGCAGTTCTGTGCCATCCTTGAATGGTCCTTTTTATGCATGAGCCCTTCGCACCGGGAGAAAAAAAATTGCTGTATGTGGTTATTTAATTGTTTGCTTCAAACCCTTTGTTTTTGGGTAAGGATAGTGGATCTTTTATACAGACATTAAAAAAAAAATCTGTGTGTGATCAAAAATGAAATATATTAAGAGCACGTAGGCATATATTTTGTCCATATTTTTAAAATAGTATTCATGTCATACATCTGGTTAGGAAGTGCGTGGTTCTGTAATGCCCCCACCATTGGAAAATGGTGGCCCACTCCAGCATTCAGTTGTCCATCCGTGTTATAGAGTAAGTAAGGGTACGGGGAGGGTCTAATATTTTTTTTAATTGTAAATGTAGAGGATAGTAAGTGATTTCAACACAACGTAAAAGTAGTATTTGACAGTTTCTAATTGAGACAACTTGTCTTGAATTGTTTGTGTTGTTAATAAGTGACATCACCACCATGAGGATAAAAGAGCAGAGTTCAAGTGTGACACAAGTTCAGTGAGTTTCTACACACCGGTGTTCAGTAAACCATTAAATATAATAAGTGAACTTGTTGCTGATGATACGTAACGTGTTTGCCGGCCTAACTTTATCCGTACAGCTGGCTGGTGTGGTCATGCAGCTGTTCATTCAAACAGTCTGCACCCCAGGCAGACCCCCTTTCCTGCTCCAGGATGCGACGTATTGACGCGCGTAGGGAAGCGGTCGGGCCGTCCTTGTTCTAGCGATGTGTTTGCGCACTGAAGAGACTGCAAGGAAACTGCTTGCCCGCGGCAGGCGGCTGCTGGTTCCTCCAGTTTTGGAGGTGGGGGGACTGCCACAACCATCAGCGGGATGCCATGGGGGAGAGGAGGCTCGGTGGCCCTGCTCCTGCTCTCGGGCCGAGGCATCGTGCGGGCCAAGGCCAGGTAGGATCAGACTCGGTGGTCCTTGACGCACTTTCGTGGTTAACTTGAAGATTTGAGGAGAGGTTCCTCCTTTGTCCATGTTGACTCTATAAAGTGGTTGCTGTGGTATAGAGTGATTGAAACCGCATATTTTTGGCATCAGTCTCCAAATCCTTGTCAAGCAACCTTTGATCAAGCATGCATGGGTGGATTGTTACATCCTGTAAAGGTTAAGTAGCTTGCAGTGGAATTCCTCCACAAGGATTAAACCTTTCGACATGAGCACCTTTTTTTCCAGCGGATTACAGTATTCCTTGACAGAGCCAAGCCGGGGTTACTTTGTGTTATTAATGCTATCAAGTCGACCCCTAGGCGATTTAAAAAAAAAAAATAAAATAAAAACACTTCTGACATTTTATCCATTCTTTTCTCTGAGCAGCTGCGGTTTCCTGTGTGAGTGTATGGGCACTTCAACTAGAAACAATCCAAGCAGCTGGACATTTTCAGTAGCCGCCGCAGTTGTTGCCAATAAAAAAATAAAATAAAGTATTCAAATGCTATTTTTCTTCATAAGAATACACACTACAATATCTTGTTGTTGTTTGAGGGAGGGCTGGAACGGATTAATAGCATTTGCATTCATTTCAGTGGGAGAAGGGGATTTGAGATGCAAGTGTTTCAAGTTATATGCATGGTCACAGAACAAACAAAATTCATCTCAAGGCACCGCTGTACTTCCTTTACACAAATTGGTTGACTCCTTTCCTATTTAAACTGGGCTACGGCTGCAATTTAGGACATTTCAGAACGAGTTTTTCAGCGAATACTTTGTGATTGGTTCCACAGAAAAACAAAATGCCAATAGGTGAATTTGTGAGTAGTGAAATGCAAAATATGCGATGATTACTGTATTAGGAATGGTAAGAAGAAGAGCATTTTCCTTTTATGGATTATTGATGTTAAGACTGAATGTGTTACTGGTTTTACATTATTATTAATCTATGTTTGCACTTCTTTGACGATTTAATCGGCCGATATTAACGGGGTTTTTTTCCCACATATTAACACATTACAACCTAATACTTTCAAAGATTCCCCCCAAAGATTTTTTTTTCAAAAATTGCATGTTTTTGACAAATTTTCTCTCTTTTTTAAAATTGTATGCTATAGGACAAAGTATTGTAAGACAGTCAAATGTTTCAGCTGTAATTCATATCTTCATTGTTGTAAGCGTTATTTTTAAAGCGTATTTTTAAAATGCATCGGACGATTAATGGGTGATCAGAATGTTATTCTTCCAAAATATCAGAATCGGCATCTGAGGCAAAAAATAATAATAATAATAATTCCATGTTGGTTAGGAACATTTAAAATGTTTCTTAAAACTGGACGTGTAAGAAAGATATGTCATTGTGGACAGTTTGATCCTGACCAGATTTTTTTTAAAAATTCCATTATTTCCTTTGGTGATTTAATTTTTTTTTTTTTAACCTTAACATGTTGCAATGTACTGTTGTTGATCGTAAATCTTCCACGCTGCATTCATGCGGAAGTTGGTATGCATCACATCGCAAGCTGCACTGCAGGTTTCAATTCCCATCCAAATGCATCGTCACATTCCAAGTGTTCATCGGTCTTGCTTTGCGCCATACTCGGCCAAGTCAGACAGAAATAATGCACAGCTGCTCACCTGCCACAGCCTACACAATATTATTACATCAATAGCTGAATTAATTAAAATCTGCATTTTTAAAGCCATCTATTTTTATACCGCTTTTCTCTTGTTCAGGTGGACCTAATGTGTTCTTATTTATATTTTGAGGGTGTTTTTTTTGTTGTTGTTTTTTTTAACATACAAGTCAGCTGATTTGCTAATTGAAAAGTGAGCGTGACAGCGATTTGGTCGAGGGACTTCACACGTGACCCAGCCCCCACGCCCCAGCCAAGGCCGATCGACCTGTCGCGCTTGAGCAACGAGCAAAATCCTTTCTACCCTACTTTTGCTTTACACGCCTCCTTTCTGTCACACAAACTATGTGTACCTGTTGCTCATGCTCAGGTATGCGTGCAGCAAGTAAGTCATCAGTTACGTAATTGTGAACTGAACTTATGAGGCAGTTTTTTGTTTTTTTTTTTTTGTTTTTTTTTCATTGTCGTGTCCCTGCCCAAGTATGAGCTACAAGGGGAGGACATTGTGTGCCCCCCAGGACCAGTATGCACTGATGTGCCCCATGAGGCTTATTATTGGACGCTAAGATAAGTACTTTTTCTCAAGGCCCAAAAAAATAAGTCGCCAAGAAGGGAACAGAATAAAGGTCGTCACACCAACGACAATCTCTTCTTCTCTATTCTCAGTAAAATGTAGATTATTTCACAATTTATCGAGTCATCACACCAATGACGATCTTGTCTAGTGAATTCTCAGTAAACTGTAGATTACCCAAGTGACGTCAATTCAAGTGACAGCAAGAGGGGCGTGTCGCCTAGGGGGAGGAAAAGGTCAGGTGAGAACCATGCCTTCATGTTCAAGGTGTCGCCCCTCCCATACCGCATTCTCGTCTTGCTCCTGCACCTCAGCTCATGACCCAGCGAGCCTTACCAGAACTTTTTGTCGCTGTCCAGGACAGCAATTCTAACCAAATCTTATGCTGTGTTCTTGAGCACGATTCCGTGCGGGACCTTTTCCTTCCTGGATTCCTTTGGCGCTGTGAATATGGGAGGCAGGGAGGAGGTTATGGTGAACTGGGCACTGGAGCCCACCAAGCAGTTTTCGCGCTGGAACAATATCAGACTGCGTCCTTCACAGAAACCAATTAGGATCAAACATTTAAGGCAGTCGTCACAAAAGAGGAATTCCAGGTAAGAACCCTGCACAAGTCAAGATGTTGGGATTTTGATATGGAACTTGTCTTTGCTGCAGTAATCTTGCATCATCAGCTTTGAACATAAACAAGCATGTGGTGATGAAATGATAAGAAAAGGGTGCAATAAGCATAAATAAGACTTTGCCTTGCCTAAACAGGACAATCCTCGATTGAATCAGCACTTAGTTTCTTTCTTTTGAAAGACAAACATAGGTTGGTGGTTTTAAATCACGTCAAACTTGTGATTTGTTCCATTTGTAGAAAAGTTACAGCCCTTTTTTTCTCAACTGTTAATTTGCAGCAGATGAGCCGATTTGTTGATTGATCGGTAGAAAATGAGCAATTTAGCATTTTCATTCCAAAGCGAATCAAAGTTTGAAATAACGTGCATCTTTCATCTCACTTCGATCACATTGTAAGCATTCCACTGACAAATCACAGCATTTTGTGCAGCAGGTAAGAAAAAGTATTGATTAATCAGCAGGGAATCGACAATTTAGCACTTTGCTTTCCAGCACAAGCAAAAAAAGTCATCAGTGAGCTCTGTGATGGTCTTTGCTTGCGTTGCCTTCATCGCTCGTATTGATTGACTACTTGCGTGCTTTTTAAACTGAAGTCAGTAGTTAGTGTAGCACAAGCTCTGTCTTAAGTGTTTTTTGTTTTTTTTTTATGAGTTGAGCACAGAAAATCTGGCCTTCACTTCGCTTGATATTGTTTGTCGGTGTTAGACAGAATGTTGTCTTTGTTTTGACACAGGCTTGGCAAGAACACTGTGATCACCGCTGGCCTCTGTTTCTGCGCTCGTGATTGGTGATCTATTTTGTGCCTTCTGGAATGTGGCTGAGCCGCACGGGCGCAGTGACTCAGCTGGTCACATCCTGTATTGCTGGCTATCTATGCATGGCATGCTCTTAGTGCTGCGGCGCCCAAAAACGTTTTCCACCATGTGTGCCAATAAAGTACAGTAGGAGCAGCTTTCTATTAAGCGCATTTGATGTCATAAGCCACTGTGACACGATGCACAATTTTAACATGAACAGTGCACTCTAGAAAACAACAAAACTGTACTTGAGCATATTCAATTCAAATGAATGATTGAACGAAATAGTTTATTTCGAGGACCAAATGCAAACTTTGATGAACCAAAACAAAAAAACGAAAAAGACAAGTAGTATTTGAAAAGGAATCGAAATAAGTAAAATTGATCTATCCCTAGCCCCATGATACATTTTTTTTCAATTATGTGTGTAAATTATTACATTTTTGGCAATTATTTGCAATATACCATTCCCCTATTTGTTGGGTCCCCAAATGAAATAACAATCCCAGGTTGTGTTTCAGTC
This sequence comes from Hippocampus kuda, assembly GCA_901007745.1. Lineage (NCBI taxonomy): Eukaryota > Metazoa > Chordata > Actinopteri > Syngnathiformes > Syngnathidae > Hippocampus > Hippocampus kuda. The sequence continues at coordinate 16,251 of CAAKHF010022703.1, read as the reverse complement.
CAATCAACCAATTTATGTTCCAAAGAATATCCAGCCATACCCCTAAAACAACGCTTCATCTTGCCTCAACCCATAAATGACAGCTTTTTTTGTGTACTGTTTTTTTTTTTAATTTGAATAATATTTGTGCGGTTTCAACTCCTCACCCATTCCATTGAAAACTCCACCACATTCACAGAAATACACATCTTTTTGTGTTCCCAACACAATGGTTTTTCAACTTTCATTTGTGACATAAACCCATAACCCCACACCCTGTCACAAAACATTTCGAGAGTAATGCTCAGAAGTCAATTATGACTTGATTTAGACATGATGACTGAGGTTTTGGGTGTGACCTTAACAGTTTGTGTGTTGCCAACAATAAAATTACACCTCAACAAACTGTTCTACGAGAATCAATGCAAACGTATTTTTCTTGAAAATTAAATGTAACTTCAGTCAATGAATGTACCGTTTAAAAAAAAAAAAAGACAAGCCACTGTTATATCATGCACATTTTGAAAGGTTCAATTCAGTGATTCTTTCACGTACCACTAGAGGGAGCCCACATATCACACTGAAAAAGGTGACTGTATTGTACCTCGCACTATATTGACAGTGAAAGTGAATGGCATAGTGGGCGCTCAGGTCCTACAGTGCCATCTAGTGGTGGTGCTTGGTCTCGAAGCCACATTTTGCAAGAACAATAGACACCCCCCTCCCCTTGGCCATCTTCTCTCCCTCCCTTCATCACACTCCTTTTGTCTCTCCATCTCTGTGCCGGCTCCTCCGTCTTCCCCGCTCCACCCCCGCGGTCTTCGCCCCTCGCCTCCAGCTCTCCTGCGTCCTTGTCGGCCTTTTGTTTGCATGCACGCCTGTGATTTCTTTACGTGTGTGTATGTCTGCGCCAGAGACCCCAGCCCCACCGAGATGAGCGTGGAGCCCTGGGCCAGCCCGCAGGACCAGGCCGCCGCTGAGCACAGCGCACACACGCCACCGCCCTCGCCGCCCTCCCACGACCAGGAGCAGCATCCCGACAAACTCTGCCTCGACTCCTTCTGGAACGAGGTGGAGACCATTCGACTGGGGGGCGGCCTTGCGGACCTCGACAGCACCCGGAGGGATTCCCGACAATCGGAAGGTAAAAGACTGCGAATGGCCAGTCGAGTAGCTTTTTGCCTTCTCACTGCTCAAATGATGCTTTTGCCATGGCAACATATCAGGTTTCAGAGGAGAGCACATTACCATGACGACACACGCCCAGTGGCGAGGAGGACTGATTTGTATTGACTTAATGTTATTGTGCTCACCCAATGATCTTGAGTGCCCGTTAATCAGACCTCATTGTTGTTTTCAATCAAGCCCCTTCTTGGCTTTATTTCAACAATCGAGAGTGAAAAGTCCTCATGAAGCCGCATGCGGCTTTGTGATGCCACATGCAGCATGGTCACATGACTGCCTTTGTGTAAAAGCTTTTAAGGCCGCCGTTACCTTATGGACAGTATCTTAACAAGACTCCTTTACAAATGTCTTAAGTCTATTCAAAAGAGTGACACCACAAGTGCATTCTTCCAGAAAGAAATTTTTTTGTCAGAAGGTATTTGTGTCCCCTAACCAGCTAAGACAATATTAGCTCACTCATATCTCGCTGTATTGTATGAGCAAACAAAGCAACATTGTATGCAGTGTGTTTTGCCTGACTGTAATGATTACAACCAATTCTTATTATATCCAGCAATTCTTTTGAGGGCCACATACAGCGCACAGGTTCTCCACCTCTATTGTTTTTGAAAATATTTGCTTTTTGTCTGACACTGTTGAAGGTGATCCGCGTAATTAACTCATTCAGTACCAGCCAATTCTGGACCAAGTCTGAAAAGACGTTTAAAAACGTCTTTGGGAGTGAATGAGTTAATGTGTGTTCGTTTGTGTGTGTGTTTGTCAGAAGGGGAGCAAGAGGAGCAGTGGCTGGCCGACGCCGGGCTGTCCAACCTCATCGGCGAGGGCAGCGAGGATGCGGACAACGCCGTGCTTCTGTCCACGCTGACGCGGACGCAAGCCGAGGCGGTCCAGCGAAGAGTGGATTCCTACACGATGTCCCTACGCAAGAGGAACAAACCGGCACCGCGCCACGTCCGCGATATTTTTGACATGCCCCTCCGTCAGGTGAGCCTGACGCAAGTTTGAAGGAAGCTTCAACAGCCCGTTTTCCGTATTTTCCTGATAAGTAACCACTTGAACTTGGACATAACTGAAGTGGGCGTGTCTACTCATTATTATCATTTTTTTGGGTCAATGCATTTGTATGAATACAAGCTTTCACATTGCTTTCTTATTGACTCAAATCATTAATGATACAATTTTTACACAAGAAGGAAGTGCGCCGTTTATTTCGACACGTTCCGAGCAACAACACGTCCAAATGCTTGATTGCGGCACAGCATCTTCTTGTCGCGGAGGCCACTTTTTGAGGAAATGATGTACAAGCGCTCCTCAGTGTATGGTGCAGCGCCATTGCTCTGAATCTGTCTGTCAGTTAGAAGGTGCAGTAGACTGTCACTTAGCTATAGTAACATAACAATAAAGTCTTTTCATATTTATTTTAAAAAAACAACACTTTTTAGGTCATCACTATTAACTCATTCAGTACCAGCCAATTCTGGACCAAGTCTGAAAAGACGTTTAAAAACGTCTTTGGGAGGGAATGAGTTAAACAATCAAATGAAAAACTTGAGTCCAGCGTTGAACTGATGGTGCCAAGTGTCGCTGAATTCTTAAATGTGCGCCATTCGTAACCCCGTCGGCGCGTATGTCAAGCAAGGATCCCCTGTGTATGCATCCTTGTGAACAAGAGCCAAGCTGCATCAGTATGCAGTATGCCGCCATGGACGATAAAAGCAAACCACATGTAAAGGTCACGCTTGATCTTTTCTTTCCACAAAGGAACGGTGCCCGCTTTTCTTGGGATCCTTGTCCTTTACCCACTGAAATCCTGCACAAGTAAAACACGACTTGTATTCCCTGTGGCGGCCGACTGATATTTACCACCGCTGCTCCGTGCCAAACGTTTCATTGTGCAATTTTTGCATCATGTTGTAGAAGGATTCATCATTTTATCAAACGCATACAGTCAATCACAAGACGCACAGTCTTCTGGAAACACAACAGATTGGAGGGGACGGGAGGGCTCAGAGAAAAACCCATCGAGCTGATATTCAAACTCACTCCCCGTCGACCCTGACGCAGACGTGCTAACGTGCCTTAGATCATACCGATCAATACTTTCTTCCGACAGGGCTTGTCTGAGTCTCAGCGTAGTGAAGAACTGGCCCAGAACAGTATGGCACCCGTTTCCAAAACCCCACACTCAGGTGAGACCTTCACAAAGTGAAACTAGGAAGTAACATTGAACCAAGTCATTTAAGAAAAGCATTCCTCAACATCAAGTCAGTTGTATCGGCTCCTGTGGTCATTTATACCTGTGAATGCGTGTGCCTCGGCCAGCTCCTAGGGAGGAGATCTTCTTCACCGACGTGGCTTATTGTGAACAGGCCGTCATCTTCCTCAAACTGGCCAGACTGTCTCCGAGCAACACCCAGCGGAGGAGGGAGGAAAGCACCTTGCCTGTGAGCAAATAATCAATAATAATAATAATAATACACTAAAATGCCTCTCACTTTTTAATCTTCTTCCTTGGATCCCGTTGTGGAATACACACTAACGGTCATTTATAGATGTACTTTTTGTGTACCCCTGTAATAGTGACGAAAGATCCTTGAGTCAGTGGTTAAAGGTGTCGGTTACAGTTGGGGGGTGCGCAAGTTCTGGTTTCTCTATCAGTCAAACCTCGGTTTTCGAACGTCTCTGTTATCGACCAAATCGGATTTCGACCAGAAAATTCGAGCTGTGTATGCTCTGTGCGCTACGGCCAGGCATCGTTAGTCAAACAAGCAAATGCGATTTGATCTTTTTTTTTTTTAACACCTCGTATTACGACCGAAAACCGGTTTTCGACCAAACTGAGCAAACCCGAATACTCCGCTCGACTCCTCTCGGCTTCCTTAAGCGAGTGACGTTTCCTCGTGTAACGTTCATTGTGAGCAGACGTGTTGTGATTTACGCAAATCTGATTGTTTTGTTTTTTGTTGTTGTTGTTGTTGTTGTTATTTCTGCATGGTGTATTAGCCCCCTAATCATGGGCTAACAAAATAGTTTCGGATTTCGAAAAAATCGCTTTTCGAACGGCCTTCTGGAACGTGTAACAATAGTATTGTTCGATTGAGTTGATGTTGCTAGTGTGACAGCTTTGGTTAGGCAACAAGAAGCGACGTGTGTTCTCTCTGATGTTACGAGACTAAGTTACGTACTTGTACTTCAATAGTTATGACAATAAAAGTGAAGTAAGCAAGATGCTTTAACCGTCCACTCTGTATGGTCAGTGAACACGGAACAGAGTGAAACAGAACGGATTATGGTCGCAAACCGAGGTATGGCTGTATTTGATGTTTTGGGGATAAAGTATGCCACCAGTCAGGTCCAACCGTCATAATAATAAGGTTACATTTTTATTTTGTCCTCCAGCACACAGGGTCCTGGTTTTTTTTTGGGGGGGGGGGGGAGTTTGCTGCAGTCCCAACCACAAACAGCACGGAATGAAGTTACAGGTTTATATTCATGTCCTACACGTGTTTTTCACACAGCTATTAATATGTCAGACTTTACTATTGCGCGAGCGCATATTTCTGACAGAATACAACACGTTTGGACTATTAAGCACCAGCATAAGGGCTGGCGAAAGTTAAAAGTTCCCATTTATTTTCTTGAGATTGTTGATCTCAGCCTGATATTTTTGTTTATGGGTCAGAGATTGTTGTCAAAAAGAATTTCCATCCAACTTTGGGTGGAAGTCAATATGATCTCATCAGTGATGATTCCTGATAATCCTCAGTTGTTTTTTTTCTTGAATAACCTTTTATCCATTTCTGTTGTATTTTTTTGCTCTTCTACCTTCAGCGAATAATCTGCACCAAGTCCCGTCTGGGAGTCACTCGAATTCAAGACCTGTCTCACGCTGACATGAAGAAGGTGCGCCAGTTGGCTCTCATCGATATGACGGCGCTGTGCGACCTCATCGGGCTGGAAGTGAAACGGCACAAGACGGCCAAGAGGAAATTGCCAGGTATGGCGCCTGACCACGTATGCACACACCCACGCAGAGAAAATGTGTGGAAGATTTACATTGGCAACACGTGAGAAATAGTTGGCATTGTTTGTCAACCTGCCAATTAAAACAAGAGCGGGACAATGTCGCTCTTCAACTTCCTGCGTAGTGCCTCTTCGCCGATTCTCCCTACATGACTTTATTGGAAATATTCTGTAAATAGAACATCACATACTGTACAATCCTAACGATAGATAGAAGTCGACTAGATCAAGTTCAAACTAACGATGCATGAATATGTCATATCAGAGAGCTCGTTGTTTGGCGTGCCGCTGGCCACCTTGCTGGAGAACGACCAGAAAGTGAAGGCGGCAACAACCACTCCTCTCCTCCTACAGGAGGTAAGATCACACGTTGTATCGTGTGTGTGTGTGGATGGATGTATGTACGTGTGGGTGTGGGTGTGCAGGTGCGTCTGTGCTGTGGTTTTGCTATCAAAAAGTGGGTAGGATTGACCTTCCAGGCCCAATTTACAATAATGTACCACCTGAGCCTAGTTACTTTTCGCGCCCTTTTCAGAGGTGTTAAATGACTCCTAAATTTAATTATACCACCAACAGTCATAATTGAATGGCACTCCCATATATATATATATATATATATATATATAAAAAATGACACACAAAATGCCGTGGCGGGCCATATCTGGCCCCCAGGCCTTGACTTTGATACTTGTGATGCAAGACGGCACACCGACTGCAGCAGCAACGCTCCGAATAACCAGCAGAGGTGACATTGAAAGATGGTGCCTGAATCTCGTCTCTTGCTTTCTCGTCTTTTTCAGCTTTTAACATTCCTGGAGAAGAAAGGAGTCGATTCCGAGGGCATCCTGCGGGTTCCGGGATCTCTCTCCAGAATCAAGGTATTCGAGTGTCCTAAGCCCAACAGAATGATGGGATTTGTTTTTATTTTTATTTTTTACTTCAGTGATGTATGTGTCCTTAGAAGTACTCCTAAACGGAAGAGGTCAACCTGTAAATTTTCTTCATACTAATATGTTCTATGCACCTTCACATTTGACCCTTTTCTCTTAACTCATTCAATACCAGCCAAATCTAGACCAACTCTGAAAAGACGTTTAAAAACGTCTTTGGGAGTGAATGAGTTAACTAAAAATGAGGAGAAAGTTGCTCAAAGCTGAGATAACGACCAATCATGGCTCATTTGTTTTCTGAAGCTGAGCCATGATTGGTCGTTACCTGAGCCCCACGCATTTGTGATGTCATTTTCAATCATGCAAATCTGGACATTTTGGCATTCGGCACAGTTTATATGACATGTATTTTGAACGTCTAGCTTATTGTGCGATATCTAGAACGCGTGACGATGTCCTGAAAGCATGCTCTTTGACCTCAGTCCCTGCAGCAGAACCTGGAGGCCAACTTCTATTCGGGTCAGATCAAGTGGGAGGAAGTGAGTCCCAACGACGCCGCCGCACTTCTCAAGAAATTCATCCGAGAGCTCCCTGCTCCCCTGCTCACCGCCGAGTACCTCAACACCTTTAGCGCCGTCAGAGGTCAGTTTTTACTTTTTATGTTCTTCTGCATGAGTGCATTAAAAAAGTAAATTCCCGCTGAGACACACCAACATTTTCCCAGAAGGATAAATTAATGTTCCATTTTTATGTCCCCTGTCACAACAGAGGTGTAACAATCATCCGTTTTCATCCATTTTAATAAAACATATTTCAATAGGACAGATCACCTGATTAATGGCTCACTGATGAAGACTTGGTGAGGAGGTTGGTGATAAATGGCGTCAACACAGACAAGACACAGGCTAACAAAGCTAATGGCCCCCTGTCACGACACCATCCATCTTGAGACATTTCATTACTCTTCCACAAACACAGAGGAAATGAGTCCATGTGTGTGTGTGTTTGGGTGTTTGTGTCTTCCGACTGTGTCACCTTTGTTTTGTGCCTCTACCAGACATCACCGAGCTTAAACAGAAACTGCACGTGCTGAACCTGCTCATTCTGTTGCTGCCTGAACCCAACAGGAACACTCTGAAGGTAAACACGCACACGCTTGACTGCATATTCATCACATGGAACAGAAATATAAACACTTATAGTCCAAGTCCATCCATTTCTTAAGCCGTTTTTTTTTTTTCCTCACGAGGGTCGCGGCACGTACTGGACAGCACATAGATGAAAAACCGCGCACGCTCACATTCACACGTCAGGACAATTTAGAAGTGTTTTATTCTTCTGCCGTGCCTGTTTTTGGAATGTGGGAGTAAACTGGAGTACCCGGGGAAAACCCACGCAGGCACGGGGAGAACATGCAAACTCCACACAGGAAGGACGGAGCCGGAATCGAACCCTGTACCTCTGCACTGTGAGGAGGATGTGCTCACTATTCGACCACTGTGCCACCCTAAACACACATTGCGATATTTTTAATTTTTGGGAACAAGACATATTTGTTTTTCCGCCAAGCCTCCTCCACATTCCAGCAGTTGCCTGGCAACTGCTTTCAAATCTTATAAAACACTTGAGTTCAGCACCATAAAACACCCAACTCGGCGGGTAAGCTCTACTCGTGAAAGTGGGCGGAGCACACAAAGCCTTTGTCTGCTCGGGTTGCACACTGGCAATGCCGGTTCCATCTTTTATCATGCAAATATCTGTGCGTGTGATCAACTTTGTGAAGCCAAATCTGTGAAGTGGGTAAGTGGCGATTACCATTTAGAGGATCAAACTGGAGTGTGTGATGCACCTGCAGAGCATGAGCAGCTGCCCTCCCCCTTGCACAGCTTATTGTTTTGCCACCCCAATTTTTGTTTTCTTGGCTGCAAACCGTTGGCTTCACAATGTAGATGTAACCTCCAGCTTAACTACTGGAGGTTACATACACTTTCACTTCTATTAGGGATAGTGGCTCCTCAGTTTTCACCAAAGTTGCTTTCAGAAAGTGATGAAGTAACCTGACTTTGTACGTCTTTTCACTAATCTGGTCATATGTTAAAAAGAATTAAAGAAAACAGTAAATACGTTGGTAACTGGGCAGTACGGTGGTCGACTGGTTAGCACGTCGGCCTCACAGTGCAGAGGTGCAGGGTTTGATTCTGGCTCTGGCCTTCCTGTGTGGAGTTTGCATGTTCTCCCCGTGCCTCTGGGGGTTTTCTCCGGGTACTGCGGTTTCCTCCCACATTCCAAAAACATGCATAGCAGGGTAATGGAACACTTTAACATGTCCCTGGGTGTGAGTGTGAGCGCATGGTTGTTTGTCCATGTGTGTGCCCTTCAAATGGCCGGCAGCCAGTTCGGGGTGTCCCCCACTGACTGCCCTAAGACAGCTGGGATAGGCTCCAGCACGCCCGCGACCCTCGTGAGGATAAGCAGAATAGAAAATGGATGGATGGTTGGATGGACGTTGGTAACTGAGTGCACCTTTTTGTGCCACATGATAATGTATCCCTATGCCGAATCGTTGTCTTTATCCCTTACGTATGCTAAAGCAGTTGTAAAGTCATAATTTCATCATAGTATAATATTTTTACTGAAAATCACAAGGGCTGCGGCTATTGATTTTTTTTCTATTAATTATCCCGTCAGTTCGTCAAGTAACCGGATGAAAATTGATTTTGCATTATTACACAACAAAAAGCGCATTTGAGGTGCAGATATTATTGTTGCCCACTTGGGGTCGCCATCCTCACGTTCCCAATGTAGCAACGTATCCGCTACAAGTGGAAGAGAGCCCAGTCAATTCTATGCTTCCAATTGTGAACAGTTGACTGCAAGTTTATTTTCTTGTGTCCCAATACATAATAGGTTCATACTTAAGACATACTTAAATGAATTTGGCATGGAAGAACGCCATCAAACAGATGAGCTTGAACAAAGATTGTGACTTGATAAAATCCCAATCAAATCTTGTAGAAAGTCTTCCCTAGGGGTTGGAAGAATGATCATGTTTCACATGACTTTTCCATGCTCGTTTTAAAATGAAGTGGACTAAAGCACTGTCTTATCCATTACATGATAGTGTGCATTAATGAAGCATGCCTCACTGACACTTGAGTTAAGGGGTCAGTCCGTGTCTTTTTTTTTTTTTTTTTTTTGGAGCTCCCTAAATGTCAAGGAATCTTGAGATGCTTCACTTTCATTTCTGCGTGTTTCTCGCAGGCCCTCTTGGAATTTCTCAGCAAGGTGGTTTCCCGGGAGAAGAGGAACAGGATGAACCTGTGGGCCGTGGCCACCATCATGGCTCCCAACCTCTTCCTCCACAAGGCCGTGCCCAGCAGGCTGACCGAGGGGGCCGAAAAGGGGCAAGTGGAGAAGGCCGCTGATGTCATGAGACTCCTCATCCGCTATCAGGACCTGCTGTGGACGGTGCGCGACGGTCGCTGCTTTTCACCCAAGTATGTTTAGCTGATGTCTGATGTCAGCTAATGAGCTCAGATGTCCTCTCTCCCTACAGATTCCAAATTTTGTCATGAACCAGGTGCGGAAGCTAAACGAGAATAGCAATCGGCGCTACCAGTTTTACGATCGCCGCTTCAAGAACCTGCTAAGGAAGATCCACACCGACAACAAGGAAAAACCAGAGAAAAATACCTCAGAGGTTAGCTTTCACAAATAATGTGAACCCTCGCGTATTTGCTGTCCGCCAGTTGCGGATTTGCCTATTTGCACATTTTTTTTTGTTTGTTTTTGAAACCTTTGCTCTGTTGCTGAAAAACTCCCCTATCTGGTGCTTTTCAGGCCAAAGCAATACCATTTTAATGTGTTGTGTTTTTCCGCTGCGAGTCTTAAAATATTCATTCCAGTGGCATCGCAAGATTGGTGTCAGCTGCGTGAAGTGGAGCTTCATTTTTGTCGCCAAAATGAGATGTCCAATAATGCACGTGCAATTATATCCTGTGCCGCCATGTTCCATCAGGAACTAATCACTGTCGGGGGCCATCTATTTAAACTGATTTTTATTCATTATTCATGGAATGGCTCAGTTCCTATCTTGTGCAAACTTTGTAGTTATTCCAGTGTGAGCCTAGAAATCGTCATCAATAAAGCAGATTAGGTTCAACCGGGTGTCTCAAAATTTTTTATTTTTTTTTTAACGTGATCATGCTCCCTGCAGACACGCCGTACGGTGAAGATCACCATCGCCGATCAGGTCAGCGGCTTCATGGAGTTCCAGATCAACATGGACTCACGAGCGTCCGACCTGCTGACCCAGTTTTACCACCAGTTCATCCACAGCCCTGAAACCGGGAAGGGCCAACGACGAAGGTACACCCTAAGTGCTCAATTTAGGAGAAAGAACGAAAGGAAGAAGATGATGATGAAGAAAAACCTTTATTTGTCTCACAATGGAGAAATTCGAAATTTACAGCAGCAAAAAATTATGAAAAACAAAGTAGAAAAATGTACAATTTGCATGGATAGGGAGAACAATGTGCATGATAAGAATTAGCGTTAGCAGAATAGCGTTGTAATGCCATGCAAAAGTAACGTAGATTAACCGATGGCCTGCTTCTAGTACTTTTACCAATATATATATTAATACAAGGTAAGGCAGGTTCATTTGTACACCAACTCCATCGCTAGTAAATGTTCAGTACTTTCTAGAAGTAAACAAATAGTAAAATGACAAAACACTTGGATTGCCAAATTAAAATCTCAAAATAAAAATGGTCAACACAGGAAATAACGTTATTCAAATAGGAAAATGTGTCCGGCCAGTGTGAGCATCTCTCAGGTGTTCAGGACGTTTGTTCCACAGCTGAGAAGCAGAGAACAACTGTGTTGCTTCTCTTTTATTTTTTTTGGCTTCTGGTTACTCACAATAAACCTGAGGGGTGTGTGTAGAAAGTCCAATCGGGGAATGGATGTACAGTATTTAGATCAAAGAGCGTTGAGAGCTTTGGAGATATAAATCGAAACGTGATGTTCTCTTTCCAGGAATGGCTCCATGTCCTACTCAGAGTGCGCCCTGTACGAAGTGGGAGGCAACATCGGTAAGTGTTTGATGCTGTCCTCTGAACCATTTACATGTCTTTCTGCCCACTGAGTTGATGGGGCCAGCGGGCCCTTTATGTAATCCAGCACTTATCGGAACACACGAGTGATTACGCTGCGCACACACATGCACCACTCCTGCACTCTCACCGTGAAACTCGGAGTCTCACGGGGACAGCGTTGATACTCACTAGCCTTGTAAGCATTTTTTTTTTACATGTGGGAGACCCCACAAATGAGGAGAAAAACAAAATCTGCATCTTTGTGCTTACTGCAATGTGTGTGGGTGGTATGTACTCAAGACCAACATGGCCAATAACCATAAACTTATACGAGGATTTTTCATCATAGATGCTGAACAAATTCAATAATTATTGTGAGCCACAAGTGATTACCCAAGTAGTTCGGGGGAAGTCAAATCCCTTCTTACACACCAAAAAAAACAATAACTCAGGCCCCATTTCTATCCAAACTATGCTGATAGTATGCTCACAATTCACGTGCGATCTCAAAATGGCCGCAAGCTATCTCCTCCATCCATTGAGACGATCTTGTTTGAGGGATTTGCTAAAACTGTAATTCACCAACTCCGCCACTGGGTGGCGCAATGACACTCTTCGTGGAGCCATTACGTTCATTCATCCACCCTGCGTTGGAATGCATGAAGAATACATTGCGGTTGAAGATTTTTAATCCAGAAAGTAATGTGTGTGTGGGTGGGTGTTTTTGTATGTTTGCTTTAGGCGAGCACCGCCTGGACCCCGACACACACCTATTGGATTTGTACAACAGCAACTCAGGAGGTGAGTGGGTCCTCAAGATGAAGCCCAACACCAGAAGCTTGTGAAAGGATGGAAGATCGGGGGGAAAAAATTCACAGTGAGAGCAACAAGGCAGAAACAACCAGATGGAGGACAGATGAACAATCTGCCAGCAGCAAAATCTCCCTCCCCCACCAAAAAAAAGCTCTCCATGACCACCCTCTTCCCCTCCACCTCCCATGTTTCTACATCCCTCCATCTCCTCCTCTCTTGATGTGACTCATTACGTGTGCTGAAGGACCTGCTGCTGCATTGACAGCAGCAAGAGAGCATGAGCGAGAGAGGATCCCTGGGCAGTTTTTGGTGCGCCATCTTTTCTCTCCAGCAATCATCGCCAGTCGAGAGAGAGCAGATGGGCCATGCAGAGCACCTCTGGCTATACCCTCTGCCCAAGCCCTTCCTACCAGTGCCCTGCCCCATCATCAATCTGACACACACAATGTGTTCACTTTATTTAAAGAGGCTTAAATTCATCCCAGATCATACACATACAAGGGTTTAGTGCCTTGCTCAAGGGGAAGGGAACAGGAAATAATTGGGCAAACAGTCCCAATTGTCCACGTTTTTACTGCATAGGTGGCTCTTTGTCTTACATATTTTTAGACTGGGCTACAGTTCCTTTTGTGGCTGGCCGAATGAATCGCCTATGCTGAAATTTGGCAAGTTTCGAAGGACCTTGCATCCTGCTAAATAATACTGTACATGTGTTTTTGAGGTCCCCACCAAAACTCACTCAGGAGAGGAAAATTAGTCACCAAGTCAAAGCAGTACGTATTTAATTCACCGTGTTGTCGTTCGTATATATATTTTGTTTTTGGCCCCTGAAGCCAGACATTTTGTGGGCATGTCTATCGTGAGTAGACCCACAAAAAGTCTCGATACAATACAGCTTTTTTTTTTTTTTTTTTTTTTTTAAATAAAACGCTTTCACAACAGCTGCAGATGTAACAACGCGCTTTACAAAACATTTCACCTCAAATCACAATACAACAGAACACATAACGTTCTGCCTGAAAAGACACAGAAAGTCAGCCATTTTGGTTTGGCGCAAGCATTTGAGGGTTACCATGGTCAACCTAAGAGATCATCTCTGGTTGCTGCCAAATCTAAACCACCTATACTAGTCTGCTGAGTGATGCTAAATCAGAAGAAGGTCGACTCACTATAAAGCACCAAACTCTTGAGTCAACTCCTCAGGGTCATCTTAAATGTGTGTATGCGTGATGATGGTCCAGCCCTGAAAGACATTCACAGTATGGAGTCCTACATCTAGTGCACTTCCAAAATTTGTAGGCCAGATCAAATGCTCTCGTGGACCAAAGGCTGCTCACACTCTGCAGAACCTGACCACAAGTGCATCTTATCATCTTGGACTTCTTGGGGGATTCTCTTGGTCCTGTCTTACTTCCTTGATGTGGTAGTCTGTGGTAGAAAATGGACATCAATGAAATTGATAGGCTTCATTGCTCCACTCGATTGGCAGTCCAGAGCATTTCTCTTCCTTCTGCCCCCCCCCCTTTTATTCCGGTATGTGCCCTTTAAAAAAAGACCCTGATGCACTGATGGCTATCTTCTTATCAGAGACCTCCTGTGCTCTCCTGGGCCTTATAAAGAACATCAATGGACTTCTGAACCTGTGCGTTGAAGGACATTTTGAAGTCAAATGGTGTCACCTCCTCAAGGACACATGGTGAAGCTGGTCTTCATTTTTTTTTTTTTTTTTAATGGGAGTGGGAGGTGAGGGTGGGGGGGGAGTGGGGTTCCTATGTGATGTTTATTTATATGAATGTGAAGGCATTGTCATGTGCGTATTTGTGCCGCTAGCTATTGTTCATTTACTTCACTTTCCCATGTATAGTTGCTACGCGCTTACTACATTTCGCAGCCAGGTGTGCGTCGCCTCCATGTTGATGTGGCGCCGCCATTTTGTGGCTGGCTCGCACACACAGGCGACATCCATCAACGCCCAGCTCGCCATCTCGCTGTCATCTGGGCCGTAATGGCTGCCGGGCACATACATCACATGCGTCGCATCTCCCCGATAAAGGGGGAAGCTAATAAATGGATATTATAAATTCAGGACTCCATGACAGCTGTGTGTGTGTGTGTGTGTGTGTGTGTGTGTGTGTGTGAGAGAGAGACAGAGGCAGAGGAAGACAGAATGAGT